>VUQH01012315.1:18035-44557 GCA_015106775.1 Etroplus canarensis
AAAGTGGACCATATTAATCAAGATACTAAGGGAACTGCAGAGCTGTGTGTGTAAATGTGTGTGTGTGTGTATGGATGTCAGGATGTTTGCATGCATCAGACTGAATAGATGTGTGAATGTGTGAGAATGAGCATGACAGACAAAGAGAGAAAATTTCAGCTAGATGTAGTACCCCTTTTGATCTACAGAGTTCACTGTTCCACTTTTCGGGTTTCAACATGTTGCCTCAAACGGCCAGCCATTTCAATTACAATGAAGCTATTGATTTATTGAATGAATTAACATATAGCACTCTCCAACACTCACACAACTCTTTGTTGCTGCACAATGTCAGAAGTGGAAGTTCTGCAACACAGAATATTGCTTTTGGTACTGATGAAAGAATGATCTTGAAGCCACAGAAACACAATAATTCATGTTGGAGTAGTGATGTTAAAACAGCATTGTTGCAAGGAAGCAAGGATCCATGCGACATTTCTCTAAATGTCATGAAATATCCCTTTGTGGGTCTGATTGCAATGTCAGTGGCAAGCAAAGTTCAAATTTAGTTGGGGATTTAGGGATATAGTGGCTATAGTGTTGTTTCTTTATTTTTTTGGCACAGGCTGAAAAACCGCCAAACATGGCTAAGAGAATTAACAGCCATGCCAGAAAAATTCAACCTCCATCCTCTCTCCTGTTCGTTTTTCTGCTGTCAATTTTTCTTTTTCAGGTCAGTGCTTCTGGGAGAGGTGAGAGAGAGCGATAGAGAGGGAGAAAGAGAAAAAAAGAGTGAGAGAGGTAGAGCAAATTGAGATGGCTGGAGCCGAATCTCTGGACCTGGGCTGGTGTCAGCAGAGCAGCCCGTAAATAACCTCTTTTATTAGGCCCGTAATGATCCCCAATGAATATTGACAGCCAGACTATGATGACTTTGTAGCTGAATATCAGTAATTAAGTTTCAAAGGAGTGGGTGGTGGAGGTAAGGTCATATTGATCTCCCAGTGTGCAACATGCCAGAGAACAGGATGTCAATGAAGCTGCCTCAGACGTGGTTGTCTGCAGCTTGCATGCTGCAAGAATTTTTGCAAAAGTGTTGTGTATGCCAGTGCAAACATGCACATGCAAGCACGGCCTCTCCCTCTCTAGCTCACACAAACACACACACACTCTTACACACATACACATGCATATGACAGCAATGATGGAGATCAGAGCTGTCTCAGTTAATGGGAATTCTTTATTTCCATAACACTAAATGCACTCTTTTCTGGAAGGTCAATTTGCTAAATGGTGATGGCACAAATATTGCAACTGTTCTTGGATAGGTCTCACAAAACAATGAGTGTGTGCATGCAGGGAGCAAGGGAGCAGTGGTGCAGCGGAGTTAGAAAAGCTCTTTGGTGACTGGCTGGCTGGCTGGTTCAGTGCAAGTGTAGATGAATAATTTAGGGAACACAAAGAAATCAATGTGGCATCTTTAGTTAATTTGATTTGCCGCATTAGAGAACAACTGACTGCCTTATCTAATTACACACACATATGCTTGGGTAATTGTTGCAAAGTCAATAGTAAACAGGCTTCATTCCTTTGAACAGTTTCTACCACTGCTGCTCAACTTTGGGCTGCTGTGTGGCTTTGAAGTCCTGCCCTAAGCTGTAGAGTCAGAGGGAGCGATCTGAACTCCAGCTCTACTAGTCAGTGTGATGAGGACTACTAGGTTACCCTACTCTATTTGTGGGTGCTGCTGTGCAGTGTTGTCAGATCAACTGCTTCTTGAGTGCTGTGCTGCTGTGCTCTCCATCTGTGGTAAAATAGTGCTGTAATCCTTTGTTAAATTCTCTGCAGGTGTCAACCTGTCTGAATTAGATGCAGAAAAATCAAGGTAGCTCATCTTAAAACATCTCTTCTACATAATCCAGTACAATAGTCTTTATTGTATACAGCAACAGTAAAGAAGATGGTAACACATTTTGTTGGGAAGTGTTTTTCTTATATTAGTACATTTGTGAGGACAAAATACCATGAAAGATTTGTATGCATTACTGCTCAAAAGTTTGAGATCATTTGCAAATACACAGCAGCGCATATGTATTTCCAAAGAAATACATATTTTCATGAAGTTCACATTTTTAAAATCAATTTCACAAACAATTAATCAGATGATTTTTAAAGAATGATCTACATTTTTGCATAGGGGCCTATGATCAGCAACTGTCAGTCCTTTGCATCAATCTCCTGGTATAGCTGCTAATCCAAGTTGATCATTTTATAAGGCCTATTGATAATTTGAAAACCTTTTTGCAATTTTGTTTCACAGCTGAAAACCACTGTACTAATAAGGGAGCAAAAAAAGGGAACATGGCATTCCTTAGGTTCATTTAGTATCTGAAGCGTCAGCAGTTGGCTCAAATTGGCCAGAAAGACAGAACTTTCTTTAGAGACCCATCAATGTATTGTGCTTAGAAAAGGAGGCTATTCAGTGCAAGAAATTGTGAGGAAACTGAAAATATCTTACTATGCTATTAACTACTCCCTTCAGAGAGCAGCATAAACTGGCTCTAACAAGGACAAAAAAAGGAGTGGAAGGCCCTGATGCACAACTGTGCAAGACCACAAATATCTGAGAGTGTGTAGTTTAAGACAAAGATGCCTCACAGCTGCACTAAATAGTACCTTTCACACACCAGTGTCAGCATTAACATTGAAGAGTAGACTTCAGGATGATGGACCTCATGGCAGAATTGCCAAGAAAAAGCCATATCTCAGACTGGCCAATAAAAAGAAAAATCCTGAGATGGGCAAAAGAGCACAGACACTGGAAGAAAGTAGAAGGTGTTGTGGACAGATGAGTCCAAGTTTGAAGTTTTCAGATCAAAAACAACATTTGTGAGATGCAGAACAAATGAAAAGACGCAAGAATGGTGCTTAATATCAGCTAAACATTGTGGAGGCCATGTGAAGTTCTGGGGGTGCTTTGGGGGTGGTAAAATAGATTTGTACAGAGTGGAAGGGAACTTGAGGAAGGGAAACTATCACAAAATTTTGGAACACCATGCCATACCCTGTGGACAGCACTTGTTTGGGGCCAGTTTCATCCTACAACAGGATGATGGCCCAAAGCACACCTCAGCAGTATTTAAAGAATAAGCAGTCAGCCCTTATTCTGAATGTAATGGGGTGACCAGCACAGTCTCTGGATCTGAACCCTATCGTGCTGTTGCGGGAGCAGCTTGACCATATGCTATGGGGGAAGACTCCATCAAGCCGATCTATCTTGTGGGAGATGCTCCAGGAAGCACGAGGTGAAATCTCATCAGATTACCTTGAAAAACTGACAGCTAGAATGCCTAAGCTTGTAATTGCTGCAAAAGGTGTTTTTTATGAAAGCAAAGTTTGAAGAACATATTTATCATTTCCACTAGAATCATTATTTTTTTTATCTCTGACAATGTCACTGTGTCCTGTTCATTTGCTATATTTCCAATTCAGACTAATTTCATGTGTGTTTCCATGGAAAACAAGAGAATTTCCAAGTGATGTGAAACTTTTAAAGGGTAGTGTATGTATTAAATAACAGCAAGTCTTTATTTGTGGTCATAGTCACAAACACAAAACCATATAAGCTTGTGTTTAATGTTTGCAGATTGCCTAATAAAGAAATTCTCAAGGAGTTCCCTGTCTAAATCTGTTAATCATGACAGGCGAAAGACTTTTAGAAATTACTGCACAGTATGAATTTTCATTATCATTATAAAATGAAAACATATATTAGACATTATCTTAACCTGTTAAAAAGCTGGCAAGCTAATATTAAATGGGAGGAGCTGTGCCTATTCATTTAAAGTGTCTGATTAACCTCAGACTAAAGCAGAATCTCTGCACTTAAATCCCATGATCACTTGCTCATTTCACTTTCAAACATTACATAAGTCAAGTGACTAAACTCTGAAAAGTATGTTGTTGTCTAAACACTTTCCAAACTCACTGCATGTTTTCAGCTTTAAATGCCTTGATGTAACTTGCTTGAAGAACCCCGGCTTGATGTGATGTTTGTGGTCCTGTTGGTGCTGTCAGAGCTCCCCTGCATTAGCTGATAGCCTGCCTCCTGTCAGACCTCCCACCTAATCTGGGGATGGCCATTCAAGCTGTGGCTGGACTCCCAGGCAGAAGAGAGGGATTATTACACCCATAAAAGCAGGCGTTTTAATGGCCTTTCAGATTTCCTCTGATGTGTTCATATGGCTGTGGTAGTATAAACCATTGACTTCATCTCCTCGTCAGAATCCTCCTGATCTCAATGACCTGCTGACCCCTGCTAACCTTGGCCTGCCAACTGCATTTAAGTGTTCTCGTGTGTTTGTATTTACGATTGATGGAGAGTTTGTGTACATGTGCTTCATCTTGTCTGTCAGCTTGTGTGCCTGCATGTGTGTCTTTGCACACATCATATTTCACTTTATAGTATAATGACTTCTTGGACCAAACAAGTGAAGCACTTGAAAATGAGACATGTCGCATTTCACAAAGCTGTTCACGCTCTGTAGTGATGACAATGGGCCTCTCTGGGCTGATATTAAAAAAAAACCTTCTGTAAGTGTAAAGCAGTTCTTCTATAAGACGGTGTGCCACCTGGATGACAGACATGACTCTCGGCTCTACCTACACATGTGGCAGAATGGGACCGGAGCTCATTACCTATTCCAAGCTCTATCTGCAAGCACTGATGTAAAAGGTAGATAAGGGGGAAGAATGAATATCATTTTCTTTCTTTTTTTCATTTCCCATGTACCTCCTTCCCCTTTTCATCCTGATGTAATTTGAAGCGCTTGAATGATCATAGACCTAGCCATCACCAAATCTGAAAAGACACGTTTAGGTGCCCTAAGGCAGAAGACAAGAATCTATTTTCACTGCACTCAAGGTCTCTGAGTGCAGTGCTGAGTATATCTTCCCAATATATATAACAAGGAATATGCATTAATTTAGCGGCACCGATGCTCATTTTGTTAAGCTGCAAAAATATGCTTTTTTAAAGTTATTGTTACTGTTGTGTAACAAATTCATCCCCTGCAGTTGTTTATCTCCTTACCAGATGACACAAAGCAAGGAACTAATTGTAATTTTCACTCCAAGAGAAGGTTACCAAATCTCTTCCCCCTGCATTCTGTTTGGAATTTTTAAGAAATGCATTCAGTCTAATTCTGTTTGTAGACTTTGTCTTGGTTCAGCGTATGGGGGCAACTTCAGCACTGAGCAGGCAAATTATCAGGCTTTGCTCTTTTACCCTTCATGTGGTTGCATGCTGGGGCACAGGGCTGAGTGATGCAAGGTTCATATTTAATGGCAGCCTTTGGTTCAGCAGGCTAAGTGATGCAGGGTGAGGCACTGTGACTTTGGGGTGTGTAGAAGTGTTGGAGGACAAAGCTCTGGGACCACTCCTTATTATGGATGCCATTGATTTCTTTGATTAGACAAGTGACAGGTAAGAAAACATCTCTCCCTCTTCCAAAACCTTCCCTGCATTCACTTTATCTTCTTTTGAACAATTATGCTCAATTTTTAAGTTTTGTACATGAATATGTTTAGCAATATTATTCAAATTTTAATCTGACAACCACTTACTTATAGATGTATGCATGCAGATCTACTTCCTCTTCGTCTCCTCCCCTGCGGCCCTCCTCTCATTACATTCAGTGCACAGCATGGACACCGATCAATGGCATCCAGACCCCTTAACAAGCCACACCACTTCCTTACCTTCTCTAATGCAAATCAGGATATTGGCTACAAATCTCCTATCAAGTGAGTGCCTATTTAATGGAGTAGGTAGGTAGTTGTTGGAGGCTGAGCTTTTCGACAATGTTAAGCATTCCGCTCTGCTTGTACAGGTTTAGTTCACCGTAATGAAGGAAACTAAAGAGAACTGGGGATAATCCAGACAAAGGACAACGAGGAAGATCAGAGTTGAATGATGTAACTACTAGACAGCTGGGGTTAAAAAAAGGCTGAAGCTGTGCGTGAATGAGGTCAGACAGGGGAAACAGCTGATGTATATGTGTTGCTAATCCTACAGAAGAGGAGCGTTCGATTGGCAAGTAGGAGGAAAACAAAAGAAAAATCAACTAGCAGTGTTGTAAATCAGAGAGTTGGCTGTTACGCTACACCACAGACACACTGTAGTTACTTCTATCTGCATTTGTTTAGTTGGCAGCTATTGTCACTAAACCAATCAATACTGCATATTTTAGCTCATGTTGCAGATGTAATACAAGAGAAGACTTTTGTATAGAATAATGAGAGAGAGAGGAATGGAGAATCAGTGCAGGAGAATGAAAAAAAAAAAATCAACACATGACAGCGCTCTGCTCTCTAACTACCTAGCTGAGCCCAGCACTGCATGTGGCAGAGCTCACACACAGAACTTGGGAAATGAGCACAAGCCAGCTGGATAAAAACAAGTATGAAGATGGACCAACATATTTCTAGCACTAATGATATATAATGATTGATCTTTTCTGGGCCTTTCATCATGCTATCTTTTCTGAGGAGTTCTGCCAGTGTTTTTGTGTAAAGTTATGTTCCTGTGCTTGCATCCATGTTTGAGAAGGCGAAGAAGTTGCAGTGAACTGGTGCAAAAAAAAAGTTTTGAATATACAGTTCAGATGAAGTTGTTGTGGCAATAAAGCCCAGGCCAATTTCTGTCTGTCAATAGTAAAACAAATGTTGCAGCCAGAAAAATAACTCAGAGCTGAGCAAATCCCTTGCTTCTGAAACAGCACTAACTCTCGGGAAAGAACAGCCTCATAGTGTAAATGCACGCTCTCACAATCACACTCACGCACATGTGCACACACACACTAAGAAGATTTGACAATGTGCACTCTGTATGCTTTTATGCTTCACTGACACTGATGGAGAAAAAAAAGGCATGGGAAGGGATTTGCCCTGTAAAGATGACACAAGAGAGCCAGGGACAGGAAGCGCTTTGGGGGGAATGCTGCTATGATACCCACTGTTGACATGCAGCCCAAGTGTCTCAACATCGTGTCGCACATGTTCCTACAGCCGATTTAGAGACAGGGGCAGGAAGTGCAATCTGGGTCAGTTTATTATGAACATCTGGAAGGGGAGCGAGAGCTGCTTTAGAGATACAGGCAAGATGGCTGTTGGACGAGCCATGAAGGCAAAGGCAATCCAACTGGGTCTTAATTAAAAGTAGGCCCTCTCAAGCCAGATTGAGCTGGGTGGTATTGGAGGAGAGAAATATATATCCCCTCACATGGTCTAAATGAGAAGGATGAACTTCAGAATCTGTGGGAAATATTGCAAATCCTCAACCCCCCCTGCAGAGTTGGTGGTAGATTCCTTTCCATAGGCTTGTGTAAAATTACCCTTTAAAACAGCACACTGAGTTTTTATTATGCTGCCATCTAATCCCTGGCTCTTTACCATCTGAGTGCCTAATTGTGGTTTGCCTGTAATCCCCCTGTCTGGAGATAGGCCAAGGTGACACACCACAGGACAGATACCCATAATGTGGTGAGCATGGATCTAGAACCAGTTTATCCTTCTGCTGCTCTGCCCCTAATCTCAATCAATCAGTGACATGGAAATCTACAAAAATGACATGAGGTCAGTTGTAAAGTGCAGTTTGCTTTTTCTACTTTTGCTGCGTGCCAGGGTGAAGGCTAGGTTAGGGTTACAGCAGACTTACTGCCCATGGTGCTGTGTTGAATCTGACTGAATATAGGCATGACAGACAGGCTGTCATCCTTCATCAGAATTAATTTTGGTGACATCATAAGATCCAAGTTCAGAGTGATTCAGTACACAAGCGCCATGCATTGTTTACCCTGAGGCCTTAAACTTCTTGCTCAATTAAATTAAATACACAGTCTCTTCTTATAACAGCAGATAATTTTCTTGATATGACAATTCAATCTACATGCATTTACAACTGCAGCTTTCTATGTGTTGACATAAAATGGCTGCTAGGCAGAGGAGACAGCTGTCTGAGCATCACTGATGGACTTCAGTGCTTTCCTTGAGGAGCCAAAACAGCCGACATCAGTCCATCTGCACTAGTCAGCCATTAGCAGTTCAAGGTCCTATCGGCCATACGAGTGGATGTAAATGCCACCTGATTGGACAGCAGATGATATAGAGACAGATAAAAAACAGAACAAGATTTCAGACGGCATCCCATTCAGGATGGGATCAATACCTCTCTGGGAACAGGGATTGTCAAATTAAATTTAAGTTGTTAGAAATGATTACTAGTAGTCATACAAAATGGTCTGGCTTTGTGATGGGTGGAGGGGAAATTGAGCATAGTGGAGAGAGAGAGAGAGAGACACCCAGGGCACGAGTGATCGACTGGGTCCAGGCTTAGGGAATCAATACTGCCGAGGGCAAGAGTTTGATATGCCTCCCTGATAAGTCTTTGTGTCTTTTGGGCTCCAGTATAACAGAACATAGACAGTATTTCTAGCCAAAAACACACACACTCATACACACAGACACACAGACACACAGACACACACACACACACACACACACACACACACACACACACACACACACACACACACACACACACACACACACACACAAGTATACAGAAGGGCAGGCAGTCATGCACAGATACTCTACCCAAACAGGCAGCCAAGCCCGAATAGCACAGCACACATTCTGGAGAAACATTTAATCTTCCTCACATTCAATATGTCTCAGGTTTTCAGACTGAGACCCAGGAAGTCCAGGCAAAAAATACCTCAGAAAAATGTCTGTGTTAAAAAATGCCTTTTTTGTCCTATACAATCTATTGTAGAGCTACCTTTTTCCAGCAGCTCCTTTTCTGCAGAACAGAAGTGCTTTTAATAGGACTGAAATAGGATTTCTATCTGTAACCTTCTATTGATAACTTAGCAAATCAGTAATTGTATGAGCACTAGTTTTACTAATTTGAAATTACAGTTGCTATAAAACACAAACCAATATGAAGATACAGAAACAAAAATATCTGTCTAACCTCAAATGAGATTAGCGATTATTATTATTAGTCTAGCAACTGTTATATTAACTTCCAGATATTTACATTTCTGTTAATCTTCCTTATGGGTTCTATTCCTTTGCGCAACTACTGTATGTTGCTGGTGAGTTTATATTCTTCTAACTGTCCAGTGGACTGATAAAAAATACTCTTAGGAATAAGCTACTCAGTAGAATCCATGCCATACCCATCACTACACCCAAAGTATCTCATTGAGTTGGCCTTAAATCAAGGTAACACTCTATGGAAAAACTTAGTCAACAACCTTAAAAAGTAAAACATCAGGAAAAAAATTGAAGTTACTATTTGCAAAAAAAAAAACAAAAAAACCCCCCAGCAAAATAGATGGTTATGTCTAAATTAGAAACCACTACCTGGTCCAGAAAATTACAAAAATACATTACAAAATACAAAAATACAAAATTACATTTACAACTACTAAACTACTAGATTACAACCATTTTATTTATTATTTGTTTTAATATTTTCATGTGTTTTAAAAAAATTGAAACTTACCATTTGATCTAAAAAATAGTCCAAAAAATTGCAGTAATGCCAAACAAAGCACATTCCTGAGTCTTGATCCAGTAAGTGATTAAAGATACAATTACAATATTTTCCAATTAATTTTTGTCTAATTTCAGATCATGAATAACTGATTAATTGACTAATCCTTTTATCTTTATACTATGCTTTTGCCAAAAAAAGACAATAGTAAATGAATAAAGAGCACATTGAGTTCTTGTGCACACAGCTATATATGTTAAAACACTAAAACTCGATATCACGCTCCTACACAGTGCCATTATTGTACAATTTGAATCTTAATGTAAGCATCCTTCTTTGAGGAAACTGATAAAAAATAAAATATAGTAATTTTACTCACCCAGTCTTGGCAAAGTTGGTCCAGTAGGTCATGACCACAGCACTCAGCATGACATCGTTCTTGGAGAAGTTACACGGGAAAAGGTCAGTGGGACCAATCATAGGAATTCCAAAAACATAGGGTACCTCATCACCATGGGCAGCATCAGACCAGGCAGGCTTCATTAGGCTCTGGCAGTGGTGGTAGAAGGCGTAGAAGTAAGTGGGTGAGCCATAACGAGCGTGGAGATCAGCCGTAACCACTGATGGCTCAACCCACTGGTGGTCAGTAAATAAAGCTACCAGCGTCTTTCGCCTGGTCTCTGGATTGTCCCTGTCTGCCCAGTCTGTATACATGAATTTAATAGTCTCCCTCAGTGTGTCTTTGCCTTCCGGGTACCCGTATAGACTGTCCACAAAATCAGACACAGAGAAATCAAAGTCATTTCCAGACACGCCGTCCTCTGAGTCCACCACGTTCTCCACAAACCGCAGCCCTTCACCCTGGTTGACCCCCAGCATGATATCGTAGTTAAGAAACTCGCCTTGCTCCATTAGAATCTCAGGGTCATCAGGGATAACATCACCATCAATTACAGGTCCAAAGGCCACGTGGTACCTTGCAGGTTGTATATCCTGCTCCACCAGCTCCCTGGAGCTCTTTTTCCTCAGGCAGTCCACCATGTCTGATGTGTCCAGGACATTGCAGCCCACCTTCTCTGCCAGAAGACGTGTATACTTGACCGGCTGATAGTTCACTGCCCAGCTGGAGAGGGCTGACCCGCTCTGAATGATGGCTCTATGAAACAGACCTGCACAAGGGCACAAGAAGAGGAGACAAGATGGTGTTTAGTGTCACTATTCTGGAGGATAATCTAGTTATATGCTATATTACATGATAGTAGTTAATTTTGTTGCTGCCATGATCAAAAGGGGACTGTCTGCTACACAGTTGATAAGAATAACAAAGGCCAGACAGAAAAAGTCCTTGTTGCCATGCAGAACAATAATGGAATCATTGCTGTGGTAATGAATGTGCAGATGGCCTGGTCTCGCCGACAGCTCGCAGACAGGGGAAGGAACTAGCACTCTGTCTGTCATCCTCTCCTCTTCCATCCATCTCTATATGCTCTCAGAGAATGAATCAAAACTGGCAAACAAGTCTATATCATAAAATATATTAATTCCTTCCTTCATAAAAATGGTACCACAGTTTGACTTAAGAATATATGAACCCCGTTGCCCACTCCCTCCAGGAGATAATGCACTTTTCAAGGTAGCTTAAACTGGTTGAACCTCAAACACAGCAATTACAGACACAGATGCTCCTTTTTGCAGTCATTACACATGCATAATACCTCTGCATCGGTTATGCCTTACGTAAGTTAAAAGTCATTTTCCTATGCGAAAGATCACTAAATTCTACACTAGTTTGTGGGTGTATTTCTATAAATAAAACTGACTCCTGTTCACTTGCAGAAGAAGCTGCAAATTTTCACCTGGCACTATAATGCAGTGTGGTGGCAAGCAATGAAAGAAGACTAGACTGTACAGAAACCCGAGGTCTCTCCTGCTTTTATATTACAGAAATAGACACATGCTGAACTCAGAGTCAACAGATCGTGTATTATGTGAATCTACATAGAAGTTTGTTTTTTTGTGTGTGGGCTTTACAGGGGGTGGAGGTGGTTCAGAAATCAAGGCAAATGCATTTACAGTCTCATGGGGTGCTCTTGCAAATTAAATTAAATTTTAGCTGCAGTGCTGTATGAAGGAAATATAAAATGACTTTTAATCACGAGGAACAGATCTCAAATAACAAACGTAATTTCCTTAGAAATAATTGAAAATTTTGAAGGTGATATGACATCCTCCCTGTGTCAGTTAGGCCTCCCTCACATCGCTTGTAGTGCCTTGCAATCCCTTTCTCGACAGCACCACTCATCTGTACTCCTGATATGTTTTTTTGAATTCACAAGTGCTATTTTGCCGATCTCAGAGAAAATCAGAGGCAAAGCTCCTTCCACTTGACCATGCTGCTTTATTGCTCGTGGCACTATCACTGCCGGAGTCAAGGAATTCCACTGAACTCATGATATTGAAAGCCACAGCAGATGAAATGCTCCTGAAATGGCATGCATTAAAGAATGTCATTAGACATCCCACATTGAAGCCAAAAAGACTAGCAGAGAAACATACAGGCACGCAGACTCAGTTTGTGATATTTCAGCATCAGTGTGGGTGGCTGTGCTGAAATCTTTGTGTTTATGAGGTAAACAGCAGACTTAAGTGCCAGATATATCACTTTGGTAGTCTTAATCAGAGGCGGCAGGGGGTTTATTTCTTCTTGGCGAAGACGAAGTGTTTATTTACAGAGCTATTTACATTTATTTGTTCTCAAGTAGTAAGTAGAATTAATGTGTCTGGGTGAGTGAACTGTGAAATGTTTCTCTGGTGAGCGTGTTTACTGGTGTAAGATACATTTTATTTTTTATTTTAAAATGACTTTTGGGTCTGAATATTCAATTTCAGTACAAGTTTTTGACTTAACCCCAGTGCAAGAGTGTCATATTTGATGTCTTCGGTTTCTGCTTCATGTGTTTTTCTATTCGAATAATACTAGCCGCTCTCAGTAGCATTGGCCCTGACAGTGCCCCTCGAACTGCGCTGTGGTTGTGCATCTCTGCAGGATGGTGGCCTGTGCTGTGTCCCATGGAGCGGAAGCAGATGTCGAGGGTTTCACCCACTTGAAAGCATTAGAGGGGCAGTCGCAAGATGAAAGATGGCCGCTTGGAGGCTGAAGGGGGGCGGGCTGGGGCTTAATCCTGCCACCCCTCCCTTCTCTTCCTCCTCTCCCCTCCCCTCCCTTCCCCTCCTCTCACTCTTTAGTGGTATTGCCGCTCTTCACATCTCAACTCCGATTGCGCTGTGCAAATAGAGCCAGTCATGGTGTAGGGAGTCTGTCCTGAATCCCAATGCCGCCAGCTATGCCACAGCCACTTTCCAAATGTCTTTGATCAGAAGTTGCTGTAGGAAAATGTTTGCCAGCACAGAGGTTCCTGTCATTGCCAGGGCGATTTGACAGACATACGTATATCAAATCTGTTTGCAGTAATTGGAGAGAGCTGCTTGAGTGTACCTTGGCTTAGTCCACATACATCCAAGCCAACAGATGGCCAGCTGCTGAGGAGGCTACAGCCAGGTTGACACTCCTAGATTTATCTCCAGCTTTGGTTGATGAAAAGAAGGAAGGGTGAATGAGGTTTTGCTATTGTTTGTCAGGAAACATATAAATCCAGCGCTCATGAGCTGTCACTGGAGCGATAAATATGTATTAGAGCTGTGTGTGATGAGCCCCACTGTGGTCGGAAGCTCACTGGGGAAGGTCAGAGAGAGAGGAGTGAAGTGCACAGGCTTTATCACCCACTGAGGGAATCCACTAATTATTCACACTGGGAGGAGGATGTCTGTGTATGTGAGTGAACACTTGTGTGTATGCGTGTGTACATGCATGCACATGTATTTTTGCTGACTTTGATTGATAAGACAAAGAGATCGGCCCGTCGATGGCTAGAGCAACTGCTGACAGGCATCAAGATGATGGGACTTAACCATTTGTGACACTGTTTTGTCATCAGTATCTACTCTGTCATCTATGGAATGAACAATTCCTTGCATACTATTCACATGAATTAAACACAAAGTGCATGATACATTCACATCTAGCAAGTTTTATTTTGTAAAAGCAACAGATAGCCCTATCATTATCTGCCTGTGTTTGACATGCGAGGACCCGACATCCAAACTGTGAGCAGATCCATCAAACTATAGCGTTGCTGGCAGATTGAGGTCATGCTGAATTATGACTGGAGCTCCAAGGTAATCACTCATTGAGCCCCTGCTAAAATGCTGTTGCGTTGCCCTGCAGCCTCCTCTGCACCGTGGTTTTCTGACCTCGACCGCGTCGCCCCCTTCGCTAGACTCCCGTTAAATAGGCATGCAGTTCAGACCCTGTATTGGTGGAGTGGCTTGTGGAGATAATTTACTGATGATAGGAAAGAAAGAGCTTGACCTTGGGGGTATGATGACCATTGCATTGGTTGTAGAGCCACACACAGTAAAACACACCAACAGGCTCAGACAAGTTTAAGCTTTGTTTTGACAATACCAATATGGATAAAATGCTGATACTAATGAGCAAATCCTGCATCACTGGAGAGAGAGTAGCATGACGTGGCTGTACTTTTGGATCACTGCTGATGTATTATGCGGGAACTATGGGCATGTGTGAGAGTTCAGACTGTGTTAATGGACAAGGATGTTCTGCTGGTGGCAGTTAGTGCGATAAATGACTGTACGCTATAATCTGGAACAGCTGGCAAAATGCACTCAAGCATCAGTGGTGAGTTTTATCAGTCTGGCCCTGTGACTTTTTTGATTGTAAAATGCATCCCACAAAACCACTACAATGTCATCCACAGGAAAAAAAAAAATCACCTTTGAAAGTTAGGTCTGGTTAGGACTCATTTTATAGATCAGTGATTCATTTTCCTTCCAATATTCTACATGACTTTAAAAGCTATTATGGATAAAAATATGCAAAGCAACAACAGTTTATCAAAAGTCTTCTGACACAAAAAAGCCGTCACAAGGGAGAAATAACGTGGCCACAGGGACATGTATTTCTTTCTCTTTTTCTCCTCATCCACAACTTCAACTCTGTCTCGTACATGCTTTTGCTTGCCTTCAATCCCTCCCTGCTCTGTTTTTCTCCTTCTCTGTTGCATTCTCCCGTCTCTTTTTCTGAGGAACCATGCTGATTCCCTCCCTGCTGATTATTAGACATAAGCTTGCGTTCAGCGAAGCTTGAATCCTCTGAGCCATCTTACCTCCACCATCTCTTCACTGTAAGCAAATCTCCACAGACCCGTGGATTTTGCAGAGCCCCCTCTGTTGAAAACATTTCTCTCCGTCTACAGCCAAACTAGGCTAGCGCAGTAGTTGGACACAGTAAATGTTGCTCTGTCTCTCTTGCTGCTTTTCACTCAGTCTCTTTTTTCTTTATTTTTAAATGCTGTTTTTAAAACTCTCATCTTCTTCCAGGAATCCACAGAGTTACTTTTTTCTAAACTATGAGGATAAAATGAAGTGATGTTCATTCACATAATCCCCTGTGAAATATTTAAAGCCAGGTGGGAGAGGAATACTCAAGAAATTTGTCTAATTCTATATCCTTGGCCAGTTGCGGTCTCATAACACAGGGTTAAAACTGCTGTCTCCATGACTACAGCTTACAGGCTGCATCCACTTAAACACAAGTGCCTTTGGTCTGATCATGCATTAGTTCATGGGTAATTTCACATTGGTATGGCAGCTCTGAAACAACACCTACATTGTTTTTCTGTTCCATTAAAATTTCCACCCAACATTGAACTTGTCAACTTCAAAATGATGCTGACAGAATCAGAGTCAGAGTAAAATGACTTTTAAGACAGCAGTATCATACTTCCTTGATTTCCTTAGGCTACAAGGACATACTTTAATCTAAAGGGACAGTTCAGCCCAAAATTAAATGTGCATCTTTTTCCTCTAGCCTGTAGTGCTATTTATCCAGCTGGATTGTTTGATGTGTTTTGGTGTGGTGCCCAGTTTTAGAGAGAAGGCACTTGCCTTGTGTGGTCAAAGCATGAAACAAATACATCTGAAAAATCTTCTTCACAGAAGTCCTGACTGTGTTACTTGAAAAAATCCACAAACATGCATGCATGTTCCTCTATGTAAAATTTAATATGCCATCATCTACAGTACATAATGTCATCAAAATATTCAGAGAATCTGGAGACAAGTGCAAAAACCAGTATTGGATGCCGATGTTCTTTGGGCCCTCAGGCAGCAGTGTATTGCAAACAGGCATGGTTCTGTCATGGAAATCACTGCATGGGCTCAGGAACACTTACAGCAATCTTTGTCTGTGAACACAGTTTGCTGTGCCATCTACAAATGTAGGTTAAAGCTCTATCATATAAAGAAGAAGCCATATGTGAACATGATCCAGAAACACTTATCTAGGCCAAAGCTCATTTAAAATGGACTGAGGCAAAGTGGAAAACTGTTCTGTGGTCATACGAAATGAAATTTGAAATTCTTTTTGGAAATCACGGACACCGTGGCCTCCAAACTAAAGAGGAGAGGGACTTGTTATCAGTGCTCAGTTCAAAAGCCTGCATGTCTGATGGTATGGGTGTGCATTAGTGCCTGCGGTACTGGCAACATGCACAGCTGGGAAAGCATGTTGCATGTTTTACAACAACATATACTTCCCTCCAGACAATGTCTTTTTTAGGGCAGGCCTTTCATATTATCAGCAAGACAATGCTAAACTACATATTCCAGCTATTACTACACGATCGCATCATAGTAGAAGAGTCTGGGTGCTGGACTAGTCTGCATGCAGTCCAGACCTTTCATCAACTGAAAACATTTGGTGCATCCTGAAATGCAAAATGCACCAAAGAAGACCCAGGACTGTTGAGCAACTGGAATCCTATATCAGACAAGAATAGGACAACATTCCTTTCCCAAAGGCCGAGCAGCTGGTCTCCTAGAAATTTATGAACTGCTACACAGTGGTAAACATGGCCCTTTCCTAACTTTTGAGACGTGTTGCTGCCATCAAATTCAAGATGAGCTAGTATTTTTCACAAAATAGTGAAATGTCTCACTTTCAAGATCTGATTCTTCTCTGTGTTCATTTGTGAATAGAATATAGAGTTCTTCTTCTTCTTCTTCTTCTTTCGGCTGCTCCGGTTAGAGGTCGCCACAGCGGATCATGAATAAAATATAGAGTTATGAGTTTTAAAAAAAAATCATTGCATTGTGTTTTATTTATAATTTAGGCAGCTTCCCAACCTTTTCAGAATTGGGGTTGTATGTCCTAAACAATTCATTGTGAAAAGAGAAGCGTGCATCTATTGGTGATGAGAGGCTGGGGCTTGTGACAGTGAGACAGGATGTTAACATTAATGGCATCATCTCCTCGCTGAACTGTCATAGTTAGTTGCACACTTCTTTTGGTTATCGATACAACGAATAGAGCTCCTGAATTAAAAAAGCACCAAGGTTTATGGAGTTTTTGAATAACTAGGTCATAATTTATGCAAGGCAAGTTTTTCCAATAGCATCACAAGTTCTATCTGGTTCTTTTATTTTTAAAGAAAGAAGAAATCTCTACAGCCAATATCTCTAAAACTTGGAAACTCGCACAAAAAAATAATCTAGATGTGTAAATAGCACTAAAGGCCGGAGGAAACACATGTATTTTTGATTTTGGAGGGTGAACTTGCTCTTTAAAGAACTGCAGCATCTAGGCAGCGTGTGAGTGAACATTCATCAAGTAAGACTGTTTTTTGTAGTACCTGCTTGCTTAAACATTAAAAATGAAAAATGACATAAAATGGCCCACTTTTGATTTACTGCATGCACACTTTGTTTTGTTTCAGGGCTGCAACTATTACTGACACCTTGCTTAATTTTTTTTCCTCTAAACTTGATTTACTCTGGACCACATTTATAACAGATGATCCAACAGGACAGCTGCCAACGAAAAAACATTTTTCTCCCAGAAATAGACATATGTTTTATACTGATTATCATACAAAACTGCACCCTTGCCTAATTTGTGGAAAATGTTATCTTCTTAAATTCCAGGATATGTTGTAGCAATATTTAAGTGAAGAGAAGTGGGCTTTAATACATAAAGACTGCCCTCTGTCCCTGTTTCAGTGTGTCCATTAAGAGACAGTGTCTGAGGGGCCTGAGTTTTCATCTATCAGTGTGAGACATGCTTCATGCCAGCCCTATATAATGTTGTTTGAAGCTGTTGGTCTTCTGCTCCAGCCTTTGTAGAGACTGCCTGCTTGCCTGCAGGCTGTGGCTTAGGCCAGATAAAGAGTTTGATCCATGAGGGTGGATGGATGGAAGAGGCAGGGAATGGGAAAGCAGAACAGAAGAGGGAGAGGGGGAAAATATGGGAAGGCAGGGGAAAGATGAAGGTATTAGTGAATGAGAGAAGAGGAAATGTGAAACAGCAGGGGGCGAAAAGGGAGGAGGTAAAAGAAAGAAAGAGAGGAGGGTAAAAATGACCACGCTGACAGGCTGTACCTAGGTTTAAGGATCGATGTGCATCTGAGCCCAGTGAGTGCGATATCTCCTGCTAATCACGACATGACATCCACTGGTCAATACTTTACACTCCAGGCCTCATCATCACACTTGCTGACCTCCCTCTGTCTGCGCGTACTGCACAACAGGGCCACGACTCCTCCTTGAACTCATCAATCTGGATGCTAATCAAAAGCCATGCACGGCACACTTGAGTTAACCAATATTCCTAGACTAATTCTCGGTATTAAATTCAGGCAAGGATTGGTGTGGGCGGAGTTTACTTAATCAGGACATTTCAGATTAGCATGTGTTGTCATTCAGAATAAAGCAGATTATGCTGCATACATCTTTGTGATTGTCTGAACTTTTGATGCGTCTGTGTTGCACTGTCCAATATGACAAATTGGATCTGACATTTTCAGCAAGATAATGCTGCCATTTACTTGAGCATCATATGCGATCCAGTTATGATGTTCTCTGACAGAAAGAGAAACATAAATATAGATGTAACCACTTACTTACTGCTGGACAAATAACACCATTTATAACACTTAAATGAAGGTTAGAGCAGCTTTTAAGTACTTTGCTGCAGTAGCTAGAAGCCAGAAAGCATGTGAAAGTATGCTTGATGGATGAAACACTCAAAGACTTGTTTTGTTTAAACTGGAATTCACTCGGCAAGAAAAGGAATATATGCAAAATATGAATGGAGACACTTATACCCAAGGTAGAAAGTTTCAACTTCGGAAAGAGGAGATTATTCAACTGTTTTGCATTATTGATTTTATATGAATGTAAGCAATGTGCCCATTTCATGCACTTACTCATTCACCTGTTCCCTGTTTTTTTGGACACAACACATCTATGCATGCACACACGCTGAATTGATTTCATTACTTTGCAGCCACCCTGCTATACTACGAGAAACAGAGAGCCTGCTTGCTGCATTTTTCCCATTTGCACTCGTGCATGTGTCACTAATGCTGCTGCCTCTGAAAGGCAGAGAAAGCTACTTCTGCGCCCTTCCAATGCTAGCTTTCTTTATGCTATGGCATTTTTAGGTGATTTTCACCAAGCTCACTCCTCACTGCTGCAGTGTTAAGATCGGACTGATAGTTGTGTACACACAACAACGTGCACTGTCAGCGAGCCTTGACAAGGCATCGATGCGGAAATGTGAAGAATAATGAGTTATTACAGGGTTATCTGTGTGTATCTCCATGTCATGACTGTGTAAGCGGCTCTGCTAATCTCATTAGATGAGACAAGTTGTTAAAGATGTTTTCTGATTTCCTCTCTCTTCTCCTACTGCTTCCACAAATAGATTTTAGATCAGTGTGCTGAGAGGAAATGATTAGTGCTTTTAGCTCCCACGGAAACCGGTTTTCATGGGAGGACTGTGCAAGTGGTTGCTGTGTAGCACCAGTAAAAAACATCTGACTCCTGTTGTTTCTAAATATATGCACCATATTTTACACCCCATCTGCATTGTATCGCAGCCCCAAAGCTTGGTTCATTTTTATATATGCAGCAAGTAATGACAGCTGGAGACAAAGAGAGCACCGACTTTAAGGAAGCAAAGCTCCATAAGTACAAATCAGATGTAAAATATGTCTAGCATGGGAGGGTCAAAGATATAAGTCACACACAAATATGACAATTGAGCCATGAAATGTGAAAGGATGGGAAGCTTCTATTCTTGGCGACATCTTGCCTGTGACAGCCAGATGGGATGGCTGAAACTCATTTTTGGGCCAAGAAAAGCCACGGCGAGGGCGCAGTTGCATTTGTGACAGACAAATTATCACAAGGGGTGTACAACCCCCTAGGGGAAGCAAAGAAGTAAAGGAAGAGTGACAGGGAGAGAGAAAGAAAGCCCCGGTCAAAGTCTTACAGGGGAAAAAAAAAATTAGCTGTGAGCTGTAGGGGTATGGGAGGTGAAACTGAGATGGATACGCACAACCCAGCTAAAAGCAGCTGGTGGGTGGAAGCTTACTGGGCCTTTTCACAGACTTCCAAAACAGCAGATTGCTTGCCTGCAAGCCTTTGAGTCTTGTTTAGAAAAAGATATGTCCCTGATCTGATTGTAGATTACAAACAAAAGCAAACAATGTGCATACAGCATACAGAGCTGATGGCCAAGCTGCACATGTGCATCCTCAAAACATCAATTGTCTCTCCAGGGAAGTCCAATCTTACTCCAGCTTACGCAGAAAATACCTAAAGGCAATGCTTATTATATGCATACTATATAAACCACCCACATAAATACTAGCAGTGTGTATGCATGAACACTCATACAGACACATTCAACAATTCAGGAAGCTCATTAGGCACTGCACACAGAACACCTAGTAGGCAGCAACCTTTTTCCTCTGACCAAGAACATCAACAACTCTTTTAATCTAAACCGGCATTAATGAACCAGAACCAGAGGACACACTGGAAAAAATACTCCTCTGGATGTGCTGTAATTCCTGCTCCCCTCTCAAAATTATAGTGCTCTTCCTATTAGAAAGACTCCCTCTATTACAGATGTCTTTAAGGGTCAGTGCTCACACCAGCAGCAGTATCCAAGCTGATTAACTATTGTA
The DNA here is from genome assembly GCA_015106775.1 of Etroplus canarensis. Taxonomy (NCBI): domain Eukaryota; kingdom Metazoa; phylum Chordata; class Actinopteri; order Cichliformes; family Cichlidae; genus Etroplus; species Etroplus canarensis. Next base: position 38,691 of record VUQH01012315.1, read on the forward strand.
GCATGCATGAACGTGCCAGGCCAGGTACGGGTTCCAACAGCGTAAACATATTCTTCTAGCTGTGCCTATGTCACTCTGTGTGTTCCTCTCTCACAACGTCTGACACCACTGTTCCCTGCTCTGCCCATTGTGCCAGTTGCCCTGCAGCCAGAAGCCACGCAAGCTTTGTTTAATTCAAGGCGGCACACCATGCAAACAGCGGGCAAATATAGGGGGGTATGCATCTCCCTCGTCTAACCTCATTCTTTTGCACACATTAAAGATTGCCAGCAAAACTCAGGTCTGGGATGGGGCAGCACTCTGTACGTGATCCCAGCACCTGACTGTGGAATTACCTGCTCTGAAGAGGGCAGCTGGGTTTGTGATTTTATTGAGTGTGTGTGCCTGTATATTACTATGTGTGCATTTACTAGTGTGTGTGTATGAGTAGCCTGTCTGCTATGTGCCGAGAGAAACACAGTGAAGAGATAGCAACACTGTGACAACAGCCTATCCCTGGAGAGCACTATGCCAGCCTTCCCTGCCTCATGCTTCATACTGTAAATTCCCATTGAGTCAATTACTGTGGCAGACTCTTTAGCCACCATGGCCACTTACTGTAAGTGGACGTTGAGACAATTGGGTTATGACATGTTCTGCTGTAAAAATGGTTTGGAAAAGTTCCATAGGCAGCTGCAGCTCCCAGAAAATCAACTCAAACAAATCAAGTCAACTGGAAATCCCCACAATTAAGGGCTATTTGCGCAGCCGATCCGAACTCAGCAACCAGCAACTGAGCATTGATCTGCTGGAAAACTAATCTAGATCAATCCATTCAAATGTTTTTATTTTGATTAGAAAAAACACATAGAGTTGCTGAGATGTTGACTTTAATAATAGAGATTAAAAATGTGTTGACCATGATCTGAAACTTCTTATTTTTCCTCGTCTGAACAAAAGTATGCTGACTACACACTTATCTGCCCTCTAAACTAAAAAATATATCTTAGCAAGACAAACAGACTGGCAAATGGATGAACTGAACTGCCGACATCTATTTTCATTGTGTCACAGACAAAGAACAGAGGATGGAGAAAAGGGGGAGGTCATGGGAGGATAAGAGAGGAGGGGAAAGATGAAAAAAGAAAAAGCGATAAGACTCTTAAAGTTCCTCAGTGTGTGTGCTATTGTCCCCAGAGAGCATTCAAGGTAGACAGAGGCTCTCTGCATAGGAAATGGCACTCGGCATGCTAACTGTGACTTTGCATTCATTGTGAGGAAGACACAAGCATCTTAATGTATCGGGTGACTCATGCAACCATTTCATCTCAAATACGCGCTGTTCTAAAGCTGGATATGAAGCCTTTGAAATGATTTCAGAGTGAGATGTGGAAAATTAAATTTTCCAACAGTTAGAGATTGCAATATACCTGGGATTTATGGCTGAAACTGTTTTCTGCCTAATGTAGATTTGTCAAACCAAGGCCAGAACTATTATTGAAGCCATATAAAAAGAAAATGTATAAAACTTTGTTCATTTGTTGATGGTCTGTTGGGGTGTTTTATTTGTTAATGACAGTTCATATAGTCTAAATTTTCAGCTAGTCCTCAGATAAGAAGGATTGGTGGCATTCTGAATAATTTACTCTAAGTATTTTCATTTAACTGTATTTTGTGCAGCTCTGCCACTTCTCTATAAGGTCATATTTGGTTATGATACTCTGCAACTGTGAGTAAATATAAGCCAGTGTATTAGATTTTGGGCCTGAGATGAAATCTAATTTCTTTGCGCTGAGTGAGAGAGATTGCTTGCTGATACACATCCAAGGCCACATCTGGCAGGGTCTATCAAATATACATGAACTTGTGGAGATCATGATATGGCTGCACTCCCAAGTCCACAACACATTCATGTTCCTTGTAGTCCTTGTTTGATACCGATGCTGACATTTACTTTGATATTTACCAAATTTGCAAAGACAAACATGGTGTCACGTATACTTTCTGTATTAGTGTCTTGGTTACTCTCTGATCTCTAAAGGTTACCATTTAAGAACTGAACATTGTAATGGAGGCAGTAAAGCTTGCAGATGACATCCCTGATATTGAAATGTGACAGTTAATTTCAGTCATTGGTGGAGCCAGCTGATAACAGATTGATAGTGTCACAAACTGTAATGGACAAGTAATTAATATCTGTTGCACTGCGTCCATTTGGAACACTAATGTATCATATTGAATTTCAGACGGAAAAAACAAAAACAAATGACAGAAAACATTTCAGTATCTGGCATGAAGTCAACCTCATTTCAGACTGGCCAGCCTAATAACAAGGACTATATACATTCCCCTTTCATAGAGGCACTCCAACCGTTTTCAATTTTGGCCAGGCAGAATGCAGAGTATTTTTACCTCCAGTTTTCTCTGTCAAATTCTGAAAAGGCCAAATAGATAGTGGTGGGCAGTTTTCTTCACCACCTCAATACCAAAAATTGTGATGGCTGCTTACATTGGAGTCAGGCTACAGGGAGTAAAACACGCAGTGACAGGCTGAGGTCTCTGCACAAGGGCAAAAAGCTGTGAGCTGAGCTATAGCGAGTCTCTTCCATGGTAACTTCACTCGCTATTCATTTGTGTGTATGAGCAAGCCCATACACAATGGTGTCATTCTGTTCGCTTGTGTTGTGTGCATACATACATCTGCATTCTGGTTAACTTTCTTCGTGCTGCTGTATGACTGCCTCACTGAGGTAAGAAAGGCATTCAATAGTTGCCTTTCCGCCTCAGTGATCACGCTTCAGATTATCAGTCTTTCACAGTCAAACCGGTCTGCAGAAAGCAAAGGAGAGAGAATGAAAAAAGGAAGAAGAAAATATAATGGTCATGTGAGAGGATGCACTGTTTTCTTTGTCATGTTTTTGTCCTCTTCTCCATGGTAAAATGCCTTTCAGTTTCCTACCCTATATTCTCTTCTCTCTGTTGTGCCTCTTACTGCCAGTGCCAGCAGGCACACAGCTGTAGCCACATGAATTCCCCTGGAGAGGGAAAGATTGTGGACTTACATGTGCACATGGACTCTGTGTGTGTATGTGCGTGTGCATGTGCAGCTGTGGTGAGGTGAGCTGAGCACAGGGGTGGGTGGGAAGAAGGGGGTAGTATTTACACAGGACAACCTTTAACAACAGTCAATCCCACGGGTTCTGACCTGCCAAAACCAGACTGTGTGTATGAGTTGTGTGCTAAAAATGTTCACCCTACTTTTTGTGCATGTTTGTGCAGTACTGATGTGAGTCTGCAGAGATGAGTTATGAGTGTGTACGGGTGTGTGAGTGAGACAGAGTATGCTAGTCTATCAGTTAGGCCGCGTACTGGCATGCTTCACTTTTTCAATGTCAAGCAAACACATATTCAACAGCAACTAACGTCACAACACTTGACACATATCGCACCCACAGACATTCTTTTCCAGCACACATTCAGAGTGGCATCAGTAAGCCTATTGCCATTACTATAGAATGTGTCATTGTCAGCTTCTATCACCACCTAAAGAAATGACACACAGGTCTGGGGCCTCATTTATAAATCAGTGCGTGGGATTGATACTAAAAGTGCACATACCCACAAAGGCCAAAAAATGTTGTGCGTCAAAATATACGCACACCTGCAGTTCGTGTACCCTTTACAAATCGCAGTCCACCTGGAAATGTGTGCATATGGATCAGCCTCATATCACACCATCTACACACCCACATTTAACTATAAATGGTCAATGGGAAGCTCCTTGTGAATGCTGATGGATGGCTGAACCTGCTGATGAACAGGTTACCTAGTTTTCTAGCAGTGCCAGTGCATCCATCACACAACTTATACATGGTATTTAGCAGTCAGGTGGTGCTAATCAAATGCACTTGATTAACTGATCATCATCAAGTGTGACCACCTATAAAAGCAGACTTTTTGGCAGTTTGCAGGTCTGGATCATTCAGGCATGAGTTAATATTGTGGCACAATTTTCCTAGAGTGGACAATGTCAGACAATGCAATGCTCAGAGAAATGTTCCGAAAACCCAAGAGCAACATCTCAGACTCTATAGGTCTCAGTTTGCATGTTAAGTGATAAAGTTCATCACAATAAAACCAGAAAAAGATAAAAAATTTATGACTAGTTTGGAAGTATTGCTAGGAGAAAGTCTCTTCTCGCTTTTTAAAAAACAACATCTAAAACAAAAAACAAAAAAATAACCCCCCAAATACAAAACATTGCATCAAGGCTTAGGTTTGCAAAGTTGCATCTGAACAAACCACGAGACTTCTGGACCAATGTCCTTTGGACTGAGGAGATCAAAGTGGAGATGTTTGTACATAACGCACAGTGTCACGTTTGTCCCAGTATATCAACACAAACACCTCATACTTATGGTCAAGCACCAGGCACGTGCAACGGGGCCTCAAATATGAGGCCATCTGACTCTAGAATAAAGGTAAAGCTTGGCTAATTTACTAGTCAGTTAAACACAAAAATAGTACATGTATATTTAAGAACCATTTGAAATCATTGATTACATTCTTTGACAATCAAATCACGTTAACTGTTGCTATAATGTGAAGCACTTTGCACCATGGGTAATATTGCACACACACAATGTCAGATCAGTTTGCTTGGTGTTGCGAATGTAGCAGTGTTAGCTGCAGTAGTCTTCTTCTTTGCAGGCTAGTGTCCACACAGCTGTGCAGACTGTGATTACATATTGCTTTGGTTGCATGGTTATATGTCAGTTTACCCTGACACAGCCAATATACAACCATTCATTTTCTACATCAAAGTACTGCAGAACTGTGCTGCTTCCAACTACTGCCATCTGTCCCACACTGCTGGTCTACTTTCCACTGCTGCTTTACAACTTCTCAGGTAGAAGGAGGTGCAGCATCTGCTGGGGCTGCAGCCCCAGTTAGTGAAGGGTGGAGTCATAATATCTTTCATCCAACAGGTCGATGCTGTTGTACATTAATAAAACAGGAATAATTCATTTAACTAACTAACCCAGCCACAGGGGCCCACAAGCCTAGTGCTGGTCCCAACTAGTATTTCTGGTGCCGATGCACGAGCAACTAGTAGTACACATACCAGCAGAGCTTCATTCTCGTGTTTAAGTTTGAAAACTTCCATTTTTACATTTGGTAGTTTATACAGCAATATATGTTAGGCCTGTATTCATTCGCTTTTGAAAAGTGTTTTATGTTTCATACAGACCCAAAAGTCTTTAAAGTATAGAATTTCAAACGTAAAAAACAAATAGTCATTTCCATCTGGCTGTTATATGAACTACAACCCTAATTACAGAAAAGTTGGGACGTTCTTTAAATGTAAACAAAATGAAAAATAAATGACTTTCAAATCACATGAGCCAATATTTTATTCACAACAGAACATAAATAACATAACAAATGTTTAAACTGAGAAATATTACAATTTTATGCACAAAATGAGCTCCTTTCAAATTTGATGCTTGTTACAGGTCTCAAAATAGTTGGGACAGGGGCATGTTTTCCCTGGTGTAGCATCTCTTCTTTTCAAAACAATTTGAAGACGTCTGGGCATCAAGGTTATGAGTTTCTGGAGTTTCGGTGTTGAAATCCGGTCCCATTCTTTCCTGATATAGGTTTCCAGCTGCTGAAGAGTTCGTGGTCATCTTTGATGTATTTTTTGTTTAATGATGCGCCAAATGTTCTCTGTAGGTGAAAGATCTGGACTGCAGGCAGGCCATTTCAGCACCCAGACTCTTCTCCAACGAAGCCATGCTGTTGCAATAGCTGCAGTATGTGGTTTTGCATTGTCCTGCTGAAATACACAAGGCCTTCCCCGAAATAGACGTCGTCTTGAGGGGAGC
>VUQH01012319.1:5240-22003 GCA_015106775.1 Etroplus canarensis
GAAATGTCTTAACTGCTGGGGGGGGGGCAATGGAAAAGAGGGCAGAGATGAGAAGAGGAGAAAATGAGAGTGGAGTGAAGAAGCCACTCATGGGAGCAGTTTCTTCTCATGTCATCCCTTTAATTGCTTTCTTGCAGTTGTCACACTGACAGGACTGCAGGGAGGGAAAAGCTGCTCCAACACACACTCGCACACAAACACAGGCATGCGTGCACTGCTACAGTGTGACAGAGCTGCCAGGCAAAAAGTTGAAATGACCCGCTGTTTTTTGAGCGCCCCCTCTACTTCTACCACCCACAAATTCACTGTGTCTTAGCCTGCCTCTGAGGCAACAATAACCATATGTACAGAAAAGGTTTTATGGTGGTGGAGGGAATAGAAGTAACCATCCAGTTTATTAGCTGCGTTAAGTTTTATGGTTAAAATATAGTTTTATGATTATTTTCCCTTTTTTATTAATTGTGTTTTAAACATGAGACAAAGTGATACTGGTACGTGTAAAGTCTGTTAACTCTTAGTCAGAGCAAAGTAGAAATGAAAGAACAGTTTCTGAGAAAGCTTTGCAAATGTGTGAAAATGCATTATGGCTAGCCAGTCACACCCCCCAGACACACACACACACACACACCTCTACCATCTTTCTTTCTTTCATTTGCCTTCTGGTCTTCTTCTTGTTGCTCTCTCTCAATATCTGTCCTGCCTTATAAAGATATAATACTTAAAGCAGTATAGTGGTAATGCTGCAGTACAGTGGTAATGTTGCAGAGAGAACTTTAAAAAAAAACACATTTAGCACAGCAGTTTAAGCAGTTAATTCAACTTAAACACACGCACAAAAGAGCCAGACATTGCATTCATATTGTATCTCGCAGATTTTCTCAAGGTTGCTTTTTTCGTCTGTTTTTTCATATTTGCATTTGTGTGTGAATGTGGTTTTATATGTGCCTTGATCTTGTTAATCTACCCATGATAAACCATATGCCTCCACCATCCCCCCTTGCTTGCTCTTCCCCTTCTGCAGACCACTCTCAGAGCTCATACAGAGTCAGTGCTGATGGGTCTTTTCTCGTAACGCTGGCAAGCGGGATGGAGCTGTCACTAAGTACCGAGCCCCTCCTCCCAGGAGGTATTGGGGGAGGAGTCAGTCCCACAGCCAGCCGCTGTAACATCAGCCTGCCTGGAGACCACGCCCCAAGCCTGATAGAGTGGAGGCAAAGGAAGGAGCAGAGCAAGACTAACTACAGCACTTATGAACGCCGGCTCAGGGTAAAACACTAAATCATCCTGCTATTATTACGCCAGCTACGATAATATAGAAAATACAGTCCTGCGGCTTCAGTACAGCACAAAGGCATTATGCAATAACAACAGAATGGATGGATAAACTTTCCAACACCAGCCAAATATATCCCAGAATCCTGTGTGAATAGATCAAATAATCACTGCAGTCAGCCAGCCAGTGGGAGCACATTTCAGTTGTGCAATCTGACCATTACACACAGGAACAACAGTCTCATGCTGAAGTGCTTTGAAGTGTTGCATGACATGCTATATTTTTTGACTGATTGATGATGTCACTGAAAGTAATAAGTCAAATGACTCTGAACCTGTTAGCAGTATTTTCTGCAAATCACACGCAGGTTGCAACACCTCTGCACAGGCACACGAAGCACAAACAGAACATTTCACAAGAAAAGGGTATTTTATCTTATGAGCACTAATTAATTAGCATTCCCCAGGAAACAGTTCTCCACTTGTTCATGAGGCAATTTATTGTTTATAATGCAGACCTGGTTTGCTTGAAATGTCACAATTAATTTATCTGAACTAATGAAATCTTTGCTTCTCTCAGACATGCTTCTTCATTTATATTTGCATGTCTATGGCTTCCGTAACAATTTATGATGATTATAAAGCAGTTAAATTAAAAAAGTTTCTTTGTTTTCCTCTGATTTGGCATTTTTCTTCCCAGGCACATAACAGGAACCTGCTGTCCATAGACTTTGATCAGAGCACCAGAGTCGGGAAGATCTATGATGACCACAGGAAGTTCACCCTTCATATCCAGTATGACACACTGGGCCGGCCCGTTGTGTGGTCACCCAGTAGTAAATATACTGAAGTTAACATCAGCTATTCTGGTGGAGGACTGCTGTCAGCCATCCACCGTGGAGAGTGGTCTGAGCGGCTGGAGTATGAAAACGACAGGGTGGTGTCCAGAGCTTGGGTCAACGGCAAGATCTGGAGCTACACATATGCAGACCGAGTAAGAGAAATATGTTCAAGGGAGATGTGACAGACAGTTTGTGACGAGCTCCTGCTGAGATTTGTTTCGATTGCTTCAATGCTTCAGTGCTTTATTTTTGTCTTTGCTGCTTGCAAAATCTAACGCGCCTTCTCTACCTTTGATTCCTGTGTAGCGGAGCTATCGGAAACCAAGACCAAAAGCATAAAAAGCACTTCAGTTGTGGGAAGCAAAAGTTAAAAACTGAAAGCATATTAAAATCAGTTACAGTGCTGTATTACCAACAATCTTTTTTAAAGTGTTTTCCTCCATGTGAGGGGCTTTCCACTTAAGCTATGAACATCATTTTGCAGAGGAATTATTATATCTGCCATAAGTTTAATGATTGAACAGATTTTTTAAACCTGCTTTTACATGTGCTAGACTGCCACAATGCACAGCATCGAGAGAAGTAAAATCAGACAGTGTGTTCTTTGTGATCGATTGCATAACTTAGGCAAGTTTCAAGGTTCTGTAACAAGGTTTTCACCAAGTGCTGAAAAGAAAACGGCAGCTTTCTGAGAGAGCTTTTAACAGTAAACACTCACTGTGCTCTGAAAAATGCTTAGAAGTTATGTACGCTGTCTGAAATGTTTCAGTGGAAAGGACTAAAACATTGTGTGCCTAGGCTGAAAGCTACCAGGAGGTATAATTTCCGCCCTTGAAATTAATTGAAATATTTAATGACATGATATTCAGCCTGAAATATATTTAGTGTCAAGGTTTTTGGTCTAAGACAAAATTAGAGTGAAAATGAGCTTATATTACAGAACCATCGAAAAATTAATACCACCTTCATGTATTATTAATACATTAATATCATACCTTACAGTTAAATAGAAACATTAACTAGAACATTGTTTTAGTGCAGTTCAAACAGTTCAAACAGCTACAGAGATACTTTTTAAAAGAAAAGAAAGTAGCAATAAACAATAAGTGTTGCTGCCTGAAAACCCCAGAGCTCCAATCACAATGACTTTTTTTTTTATTTTTGTTTCTCGACATGTACATCTGCTAATTAAATAGCTTTCAGTAGAATAACTGAAGTGATCTCAAACGAAACCCAAGGTTGCTTTTGAAGAGCAGAAATTTTATTGAGGAGAAAGTTTTTAACCAGTGACATTGGATTTAAAAAAATGTACCAGACATCTAAAGAAAAAGCCATCAAACCACAGAGCTACAGTGTTAGAACTCTATGCATCTGTCTGTGTTCTTACAGTCCATCATGCTGCTCCTGCATAGCCAGCGGCGCTACGTCTTTGAATACGACCAAACAGACCGTCTGGTTGCTGTGACCATGCCCAGCATGGTGAAGCACACCCTGCAGTCATTGCTGTCTATTGGCTACTATAGGAACATATACACTCCTCCCGACAGCCAAGCCTCCTTCATGCAAGACTACACCCTGGATGGGCGTCTCACGAGGACTCAGTACTTGGGAACAGGACGTAGTGTCATCTACAGGTATGACACAGCACTGACAGTGGCAGAGCCAGTGGTTTTGATTCTAGTGAAATGTGGAAACATTATGCATTTTGGCTCTATAGTCAAACATAACACTGATTGGCTTGATGAAGGTGATATAATTAAAGCTTAATCTTAAAATTTAAAAGCCCAATTACACCAAGGCTAGGGGACACTAAAATGCGCTACACATCCATTTGTCCTTACAAATTACACTGATCGAACTGATTAAAGGTCATATTTTTTATCATCATACTTTGTCAGACAACAATGATCTGGTTTTGATGAAAGTTGGAGGACTGATTCAGGCAGTGTTCTGGCATTTAACATTTTTAATACTCACTGGCTCGATGAGGATACTATAATAAATGGGCCCATTTTCAAGATTTGAAAGGCCATAACTGCTGCAGCAGCTGGTCTACTTTTGATGAAATGTTAAAAAATGATGCAACATAGCAACCCGAGGAATCTTTTTATTATTAATGTGGCATAGCTTGTTTACTTATATTGAAGATTAAATGCATCCTACTGTACTTTAAAAAATAAATTACAACTTTTATCCACACTTTGAATGTAACTTACTTATTTATCATCTTTGCAATAAAGCAAAATATTTAAACTGAACTCTTTTTTTTTTTTTTTAGGTATACAGCTGCTGCACGGCTTGCTGAGGTGGTTTATGACTCCACCCTGGTGACCTTCACTTACGATGACACCTCTGGCACAGTCAAGACCATTCATCTCACCCATAACGGCTTCATAAGCTCCATAAGATACAGGCAGACAGGTACACTATATGCAAATACAAGTGAAGCAACTGACAGAAACAAATTTTAGATATTTGCTAAATTAAAGGGGGCATCTGTAGTTATAAATTATCTTTAAAGTAAATACTAAAGCACTGCAGTGTAGTATGACAGTGTGAGTATGCATCCTGTCCCAGATTTCAGGAACAGTATCAAATTCTGTAGTCTGACTTTGAGTCGGACGTAATGCGTTTTATCTGAGACTGAAACAGCCACAGCTAGAAGTTTCAGTAGAGCCAAGCATGTTCAAAAAGAAGAGATTGTGGTCTACCGCAGCTGTAAATGCGAGACCACCCCCTGGGCTCTGAGCCACACTGTCTCATCCCCACCTCCGCAACTGAACTGCCTGATCAAAGTAAATAAATGAATGTATGAATAGAAAATAATGTGTGGTGAGATAGGTGTGGACATACTGCATCTGTGCTTCATGTGTTAACGTGCAATAACTTTGCTCGGTTCATATTTGCATCTATACATGGGGCAGGAAATCTTGAAATCATAGCTGAAGTTAAAAAAACGAAAAAATAGCTTCACTGCTGACAGAGAAATGGAGTTAGAAGGACGATGCACTTTCTAAACAGCAGTACTATAGATAATGGCACGGCCATCAATTGAACTCTTTAGCTGTGGCAGCAGATATAGTATGTTAGGATACGGCCATTGTTAATACAGTTCAGCAATTCCCTTAAGTTCCAGAGTCTGTGCAGGGTCATGGAAAGTGCTCTCATCTCTGCTGCTGGTTCACTTCCTATGGCTTTGTGATTGGCTCACCATGATCAGGCATCACTAATCTGCGAGGCGCAGCTGTGTGTGCGTGTGTGTATATGTCTGCGTGCATGCATGTGTGTTTATCGCTTTGCCCTCACTGTGAATAGACTCTCACCTTCCTTTAACTGATCTCATTTCAGCAGAACAAACGGAGCCTTGGAGAGAGGAAAGATAGTGGTAATTGTCCCTTGAGAGGAGACAAGGAAAAGTATGGCACCAAAAAAAGAAAGACAGGGATATAGAGTGGTAGGCGAGAAAGAATAAGGAACAGAAAAGGAGAGGGGGAAAGATGACAGCTGGGGAAAGTGACAGCTAGGAGAAGCGAGACGAACAGACTGCAAGTTCCCTAGGGTTGTAGAAAAGCCTCCACCTCACTCTCAGTACTTCTGCCATTTTCCCATTAGCGCAGGTTTAGAATCAACATTCCACAGAAAATAAAAATAGAAAATGTAATGCTGATCCAGCTCTCCACAGTCTCCAAAGCTAGGCACTTAGTCATTTTAACTGCAATCAGAGTCATCTCAAATAGCACCGTAATGGTGTTTCATTAGCAGGCCTTTTTCCAAATGGAGGATGAGCTGTAGCAGCTAGCAGCAGATGTGATGAATAGTGTTGTTAAAGTTGATGTTCTGACATTAAGGAGCACATTGGCCCATCATGGCTATTGTCTTTAGATTTCATTATCTCTCCATATTAAAGGTCACCACAGGAAATGTCATAGAGGTGTGGGGATAGTTAAGATCGAATGGCTTGCACTGCGTGTGTCTGTGTTAATAATGGTGAATTAGTCCTTCATTTAAATTAATTAGGTAGGCTTGTACGGGTAGTGTGATGGCAAGTTGTAAAGACTATATGTGGAAATGCATGTCTGGTATGTGTATAGTGCAACTGAAACAGTACAAATACATTTCCAACAGAAATCTACTCTGATTGCTCTGCATAGGTCCCCTGACAAGTCGGCAAATTTTCCGCTTCAGCGAAGAAGGCTTGGTCAATGCCAGATTTGACTACAGTTATAACAACTTTAGAGTTACTAGCATGCAAGCTGTCATCAATGAGACCCCTCTGCCCATTGATCTCTACCGTTATGTTGACGTATCAGGACGGGTTGAGCAGTTTGGCAAGTTCAGCGTCATATTCTATGACCTCAACCAGGTAAGCAGTTAAAAGCTGGAATTTAAGGCACACCAGCTATGTTACCCAGTAGTCTAGCCTAAATTTGAGCATTTATTAATGTCTTAAAGCTGAACTGATTAAGACTTTTTACATTAGCGAATGATCAAATGGCCAGTCATGGTGATAAATTTACAGATAATTATAGACTGACTCTACATACTCCGCTCAGTGAAGTATTTTTGCAACTTTCAGTTCACTGTGTTGGTTTTATGGTCCACATCTTTAACATTTGATTCTACCCCACTACTTTAATTGACTTTCTTTCTAGCATTAGGCAGTTGTTTTTACTTATATGGTCCAATAAACCCAGCCCAGCTCCAAACAGCAGACAAAGTGACAAGTTTGTGTACATAGCATTTAGAAATTAAACAGCCCAATATCTCATATGGGAGTTGCTGAAGACCCAAACAGATCTAACAGAGAGAGAATTTGATACATCAGGTGACCAAAACTGTCCGTTTTAATTAAATCTAATTTTTCTGTGTTTGCTGAATGTGTAAATAGGCGACTGTTTGCCCATGACTTTGTTGTGACAGTTTCATTTTAGTGACTTTCAGAGCAGCAGGTCCCATTACCCTCAAGCGGCCAATAAAATGAATCGCTGACTTAATATGTGGGTGTCTAGGTGATCACCACCCATCTGATGAAGCACACCAAGGTATTCAACTCCTATGGCCAGGTGGTAGAGGTCCAATATGAAATCCTTAAATCCATCGCCTACTGGATGACCATTCAGTACGACTCGGCAGGGCGTACAACCACCTGTGACATCAGAGTGGGCGTGGACAGCAATGTGACCCGCTACACCTATGAGTACGATGCAGACAGCCAGCTGCAAAGTGCCTCAGTCAATGAGCGTCCTCAGTGGCGTTATAGTTATGACCTAAATGGGAACATTAACCTACTTAGCCATGGAACCAGTGCAAGGTAAGTAGGTCTATTTCTTATCCACAGTGCCTTGTGAAAGTATTCGTAAATGCATTTTATTGGGATTTTATGTGATAGACCAACTCAAGGTAGTGCATAATTGTGAAGTAGAAGGAAAATGATTAAAGGTTTTAAAAATGTTTTACATATAAGTGTTGCATGTACATGTATTCATCCCCCTTTATTCTGATACCCCTAAATAAAATCCAGTCCAAACAACTGCCTTCAGAAGTCACCTAATTGATAGTGTCCACCTGTGTTTAATTTAATCTCAGTATAAATACAGCTGTTCTATGAAGAGGTTTGTTATAGTACATTAGTGAACAAACAGCCTCATGAAGCCCAAAGAACCCACCAGGCAGGTCAGGGATAAAGCTGTGGAGAAGTTTAAAGAAGGGATTGGTCATAAAAAATATCCCAAACTTTGAGCATCTCACGGAGTACTGCTCAATCCATCATCCAAAAATGGAAAGCGTATGGTACAACTGCAAACCTACCAAGACATGGTTGTCCACCTAAACTGACAGACCGGGCAAGGAGAGCATTAATCAGAGAAGCAGCCGAGCGACCCAACTCTGGAGGACCTGCAGAGATCCACTACTCAGGTGGGAGAATCTGTCCACAGGACAACTATTAGTCGTGCACTCACAAACCTAACCTTTATGGAAGAGTGATAAGAACAAAGCCATTGTTGAAAGAAAGCCATAAGAACTCCTGTTTGCAGGTTGTCACAAGCTATTTTGTACCACAGCAAGCATGTGGAAGAAGGTGCTCAGGTCAGATAAGACCAAAACTGAACTTTTTGGCCTAAATGCAAAATGCTATGTGCAACAGAAAACTAACACTGTCCATCACCCTGAACAAACCATCCTCACCGTGAAACATGGTGGTAGTAGCATCATGCAGTGGGGATGCTTTTCTCGAGCAGGGATAGGGAAGCTGGTGAGAGTTATTGGGAATATGGATTGAACCAAATACAGAACGATCTTGGAAGAAAAACTGTTAGAGTCTGCAAACAACTTGAGACTGGGGCAGGGATTCACCTTCCAGCAGGACAATGACCCTAAACATACAGCCAGAGCTATAATGTAATGGTTAGATCAAAGCATATTCATGTGTTACAATGGAAAAGTCAAAGTCTAGACCTAAATCCAATTGTGAATCTGTGGAAAGACTTGAAAATTTCTGTTCACAGAGACACTCTATCCAATCTAACTGAATTTGAGCTATTTTTCAAAGAAAAATGGGCAAAAATTTCTATCTTTAGATGTGCAAAGTTGGTAGAGACGTACTTCAAAAGAGATGCAGCTGGAATTGCAGTAAAAGGTGGTTCTACAAAGAACTGACTCAGGGGAGCTGAATACATATGCACTCCACACTTTGCAGATTTTTATTTGAAAATTTGTAAAAAATTTTGAAAACCATTAATCATTTTCTTTCCACTTCTACTCCTACTACTTTGTATTTGTCAATCACCTTAAATCTCAATAAGACACATTACATTTGTGTTTGTAACGTGACAAAATGTGGAAAAGTTCAAAACGTGTATACTTTCAAAAGGCGCTTTATAAATCGTTGTCTTTTTTAAACCACCCACCATTACTTCACTCTGAAAGCCACTTTGCAATCCATCAATCCCAGCTTCTTCTGTTTTGCTATCTGACTTAATCTATGTTATATCTGCTGTCTTTAATACCTTCTCTGTTCTGTACTGCCATTTTGTTGTTGCATTCAGATTTTCATGTTTGCTCATTCCTTGGGCCGATGTCCCAGAACAGATCCATGCCACAGCAAATAAAAATTACTGCAGATAGACCTGACTGAACTATTAAATGGACTGACACAAAATTTTGCACCAACACTGTGATATTTTCATAGTAATTGGATGGATGCGTATTTGCCATCTTGCATCATCAACATGTGAAATGTTGGATACGTCCAACATTTTGGTTTATGACTAGTTACCAACAAAACTAAGAACACCCATCAACCTTTGTGCTGCTAATCAGAAATGGTAACCTTTCCTGGTGAAGATTGTAAACATCCAGCCAACCTGCTGTACAACCTGCTTAATTCCAGGTTGACACCGCTGCGCTATGACCAGAGAGACCGCATCACACACCTTGGTGAGCTACAGTACAGTGTGGATGATGACGGCTTCCTCCGCCAGCGAGCAAATGACCTGTTTGAGTACAACTCCAATGGCCTGCTCACACGTGTCTTCAACCGCGTGACTGAGCGCACTGTTTGGTACCGCTACGATGGACTGGGTCGTCGTGTTGCCACCAAGAACAGCCAGGGCGAGCAGCTGCAGTTCTTTTATGCTGATCTGTCACACCCCACCAGGGTCAGTCACTTATACAACCACAGCAGCAACCTGATCACATCACTGTACTACGACCTTCAGGGCCATCTTATTGCCATGGAGCTGAGCAGCGGAGAGGAGTACTATGTCGCTTGCGACAGTGTGGGGAGTCCAAGGGCAGTTTTCTCTAGCAAGGGGCGCCTATTCAAAGAGATCCTCTACACACCTTATGGAGAGGTTTACCAGGACACCAACCCAGACTTCCAGCTTGTCATTGGCTTTCACGGAGGCTTGTATGATCCTTTCACACGACTAGTCCACTTGGGCAGACGGGACTATGACACGCTGGCAGGCCGATGGACTTCACCAAATCATGAACTGTGGGGGGAACTGAGCAAGGAGCCGAAGCCATTTAACTTGTACGCTTTCAAGAATAACTGCCCAGTCGGGAGGGTGGAGGAGGTGACACAGTTTACAACAGGTGAATTTCACACATGTATACATGTGCACGTGCGCGCGCGCACGCACACACACACACACACACACACACACACACACACACACAGAGTTTGAAGGTTAAAGTGAATCAGTGACTGACTGATAGATACTAAGAGATGCAGGCAGATATTTCACTCAGTGACATCTATTTTCACACATACACCTACAGGGGAAACATCTGCCATAAAGAATGACTGAAAGGGCCCCATAACTAACCACAGGTGAGCTGCGTGTCAGAGACACGAAGTTGTGACAGACAGAATGTACTGGCAACAGAAAGGACAGAATGCATCTGATCACATTGTTTTTTGTATTTTTTTAACTCAGCTGGTTGTGTTTTCTTCCCTTTGCCTGTCAAGAACATACTGTTTCCCCGAGAGACAAAATAGAAACTGAAGCGAGGGAAAGAGATGGAATAGGAGAGTAGAAGATGAATACAGGATGTCAGTGGGGGCGTTTGTCCTTCTGGTTAATGGAACATTCATTTGGCCTGTCACGTTTTCCTGCAGCAGAATTGTTTGTTACACAAGGAAACAATTTGTGAGGGGAAACACCAGCCCACCCATCTATGTCACATTCTAGGCTAATAATATTGTGTGATTTCCTGTACAAGGTGTTGGTTTCCTAATCTTATGACTTTTTGTTTGCTTCACAGTCCACGCATTAAATTCTAACTTTGTTTGTCCCAGACATAGGTAGCTGGCTACAGCTGTTTGGCTTTCAACTTCATAATGTTGTCCCTGGTTTTCCAAAGCCTGAGGTGGGAAGAATGGAACAAACATACGAACTGATGAAGACCCAGACCAAGATGCAGGACTGGGACACCAGCAAGGTGAGGATCTCACTGCTGGTAGATGCTTTTCAGCATCTAACACTGTGTTCCTGCAGTAATTCTTCAGTTATCCTCCCAATATATTCAAAATATATGTACAGTTGGGTCTAATTGTATAACATTTTTGTTTATTTTTATTCTTTTCTTTTCTCTTTTTGTTAGACTTTAAATATTTTAATGACATACACATAAAAATGTCATTTGAAGAAACTCTCTAACTAATCATTTTTAAATTTGCTCTTTAGGGTCATAGTGACCAGCAGTGCAGTGTTTTCAGATTCAGAATCAGAATCAGAATACTTTATTACTCCCCAGAGGGAAATTACTTCAGGGTGTTTTTGTTAAGTGACCAAAGAAAATGTTCCACAAATATAAAATACAATCCCAGTAAATAAATAAAAAGGAATCCAATAAAAGGACTGATATAAAAATAACCAACAAAATGACATGTCAACAATTTGAAACAAGCTGAGACGAAAAAGTTTATTATAATTGTTGGACGATTCATGCACATATTTCTACATGACTCATTACTTTCATAATTACCCATTTATCTAATTCATTTAACACTTTGGGTCTTCATATGAGTGGAGGCCAAGAGTCTTCCACAGAAGCATGAAGACACAAATTACCTACTAATTATGAGCCATTTTATGACCTTAGTGATTCTTCCTAATTGGCAGTATGGCTGAAATCAACACTATGTTGATGAAAAGAATGTTCTCAAGAATGAGTACTGAAACAAATAGTTGATTTAGCAGTTAGTTCATTAATTGATTGATTGTCATTAAGGTAAATTGGCTCAAGTATATGCAGGTTCCAGCTTAGTGTCCCCATAGTGTAGCAGTTTACACGTTTGCCTTACAAGCAAAAGATCCCTGGTTCGTTTCTGGGTGGGGACACAAGCCCCTCTCACCATGGAGAGTTGTGTCAGGAAGGGCATCAGGTGTAAAACCTCTATCAAATTACCAATGCAAAGCAATCTGCTGTGGCGAGCCATTGGGGAAAATACAAGGAACCAGTTGAAGATATATTTTCACATGTGCAGGTTCCAGCTTCATAAATGCACAATCTCTGTGATACATTATTGTAACATTAATGTAATATACTACATTTACAATTAATATGTTTACAAAAACATTAAAACATTAAACCCATGTAAATCATTAATGAAAATTGCTATTAATTTCTAACCTACCCAGTATATATATATATGCAGCATATTATAATATGGCAAATTTAAACACATCTGAAATAATAGAATGATATTCAGTGCAGTTAACTATGTTCCACTCTTATGTTAAACATGTTCGCGGCATATAAAAAAAATTTTCTTGTTTTTGTTTTGTTTTGTTTGTGCCCTGAATTTGATAACATTTTAAATTAAAATAACAACAGGGCTTAGTTAGGGGACTGTTAGCATCACCTCACAGCAAGAAGGTCGTGGGTGTTAGTGGGTTTGACGTTAGAGCCTTTCTGTGTGCGGGTCTGCTTCCTCTTTCATGCCTTTTTTGGCCACAATCTAAATACTTGTTTGACAAATTGACCAGTAGTTTCTAAATTGGTCAGTTTGAATTGTTAAATGTTTTTCTTATTAATAGCTTCTGTTTTAGCTCTAACCACATAACTATGCATTAACTATCTGGCGGCCTTATAGTTGCTATGAAAACTTAAACCTAAGAGCAGAGCGCCGTCATTAATGTTAAGAAATATATAAAGTTTTCTAATGATTTTTTGTAATTTTGTCTCTGTACACCACCACAGTGGATTTTAAATCAAACAGTCAAAATGAGATCAAAGACTTTCAGCTTTAATTCAAGGGGTCTGACAAAAGAATTGTATTTTTATACATAGTCGCTCATTCTCAGAGAATCAAAAGTAATGGGACAATTGACTGACAAGCAGTTTCATGGCCTAAACTAAGGAGATAAAAGATGTGGATTTCATTCCAAGTGTTGAACTTGCATTTGGTAGCTGTTCAGTGAACCTCTCAATGTAAGGTCTAAAGAGCTGTTGATGCAAGCGAAGGAGGCAACCAAAATAACCCTATCGGAGAGATAGCAAAAAAATTTTATAAGTGGCCAAAATAACAATCTGCAACATTCTTTAAAAAAAGGAATGCACTGGCCAGCTTAGCAGCACCTAAAGGTCTGGAAGATCACAGAAGACATCTAAAGTGGATGGTAACACAGTTTTGTCCTTGGTCAAGAAAAAAAAACCCTTTCATTGTTGAAATCTACAATCAAGAAACGCCTTCAGGAAGATAGCTATAGAGAGGGTTTACATCAAGGTGTAAACCAGTGGTTACGCTGAAGAACAGGAAGACAAGATTAGGTGTTGCTGGAAAACACATAATAGACCCTGCCCAGCTCTAGAAAAAATGTTTGGATAGATAAATTTATGGAGAGAGAAAAGTACGAAGAGGGAAAGCAACAGGTCATGATCTGAAGCATACAACATCATCTGCTCATATTTAGCCAAATGCTGCAAAACTGAACAGATAGCACTTTACAGTGCAAATAAATAATGACCCAAAGCAAACTGCAAAAGCAACCCAAGAGTTTCTCCAGGCAAAGAAATTTATATTTTTCAATGCTCAGAGAGACCCATAGACAAGCAGCAACTGAAGGCAGCTGGAGTAAAAGCCTGGAAGAGTATCTCATGGGAAGAAACACAGTATTTGATGAGGTCCGTAGGTTCTAGATTTGGGACAGTCTCCAAAGGATTCTTAAAAAAATCCTTATGTTTAAAATGATGTTAATTTGTCCCATTACATTATAGTCTGAAAATGAGGACTCCTAAATACTTAATGTAGTTCTTTTCGCAAAGTCGTTGAATTCAAGCTGAAAGTCTGCACTTGGATCACCTTCTGACTATTTGTTTTAAAATCCACTATGGTGCTGTACAGAGGCAAAATTGCAAAAAAATTTTATCATTGTTCCAAAACTTGTAGCCCAGCTATACCTATGTTTTCTACATGCCAAACCCTCTACTGTGAAAGCATTTCTTGTAGGATATTCAAAACTCTTTTTGTACTTTTTTCTAGTTGGTTTTGGGAATCCAGTGTGAGCTGCGGAGGCAGCTGAGGAGCTTCATCTCCCTGGAAAGATTGCCTCTGGTCTCAGAGCCTGTGGGCTCTACTTGCCACAGACCAGCACACCCCCCTCCCTTCGGCTCCCGACCCTCCATCCTAGGCCCCAGCATCCGATTTGCAGTCTCTCACGGTCGAGTGAGTGCGGAAGTCATCGGAGTGGCCAGTGAGGACAGCCGCCGAGTGGCGGCCATTTTGAATGGTGCCATCTACCTCAGTGGGCTGAGCTTCACTGTGAACGGGTGTGATACCCACCACTTCCTCCAGTCACGGCCAATCGAGGAAGACCTCGCCCTGGGATTAGGAGTCGGAGGGCGTGTCCTAGAGAGTGGAGTGAACGTGAGCGTGTCTCAAATGAGTGCAACGGTGAACGGCAGGACTCGACGGTTCGCTGATATCACCCTCCAACAGGGGGCGTTGTGCCTGTGTGTGCGCTATGGTGGGAATGAGGAGGAGGAGAGAGCACGGGTGAGGGAAGAGGCGAGGAAGAGAGCAGTAGAGGGTGCATGGGAGAAGGAAAGGAAGAGGGTGGATTTGGGAGATGCAGGGACCAGGGCGTGGAGCGAGACGGAGAAGCAGCAACTGCTGTCCGGAGGACGCGTTCAGGGTTACGACGGCTACTACTCCCTGCCTATAGAGCAGCAGCCGGAGCTGTCCGACTGCCCCGCCAACATCCACTTTATGACACTGAGCGAGGTGGGGGGCAGGTAACAGAGACACACGAGCAGCCCCCCACCCCACCAAAGACTGCCTGTTTCTACTCTACTCTGATTTGTTCTACTGTTTCTATACTGTATGGAAAAAAAAAGAAGATGACGACAGAGAAGAACAAGAAGAGAGATTGGGGGAAAAAAAACTTCCAAATGCCTTTAATTGTGACAAAATGATGGTATTTTATTATTATCGTCCAGTTTCTCCAATTTCTAACAGTGGCACAAGCAGTGTGGTTTGGCTGTGGCTTTGCTTTTTGTATCCCAACTGACCGTCCAACTGACTGACTGACCGACGGACGGACTGACTCACTGATGGACTCACTGTCATTTGCTGTTTCAACACTGTTCATCATTCTTGGACTCTCTTCAGCATCATGGAACTATAGAGATGAAGACTTTAGGATTCCCAGTGAATAATCCTCTTCATGACTCAAATCAAGAGCTCTCCGGTTGCCATTTGAGTTCCTACATGGTTTACCTCGGATATACTATCGTTTACATATTGTGTAAGAGAGGCCTTGTCGACTCTGACACTCCCCTTTAGAGAAGGAAACCTGTGGTTTTCCGCCTCTGGTGTGCTCCAACATTAGTTTGTATGAGTGTGTATACTTAAATCAAGAATGTACATAGCCAGTGCTTTCACACTGAAAAAAAGTGCTCAACTGGAAGTTCTGTTGTTCATAAGTGTCAGTATTGTTAATCAATAGAAAAACAGTTACATTTTTGCAAAGAATTATACATGGCTATAGTAAATATTCTCGCTGAAAAATCTGACTTTATTGGGTTACAATGCTGATTAAAGTTATTATGTGTGAATTACCAAATTGCTCGCTGAGATTTCATAGCCATTGTTACTTATTATTTCCCTTCGTGTCTTCTCTGTCTCTCACATCTTCTCTGTCTCTGCGCCTTCCCTCCGCACATTTGTTGTGCTCCCTTTGTTCTTGTTTCTGGGAGTTTGTAACTTTTCAAATCTGTGCTGTCATTATCACCCATCATTATGACTCAAACTGAGATATGCATGAGAAACCTGCGTCGTCTGTCAGAGGAAGAGGAAGAAGAAGAAGAAGAAAAAGGAGGAGGGGAGAGAGAGGGAGAAGAAAAAAGCACAGAGGAAGGGAAAAAGAAATGTGACAGCTGAGGCTCAGCGAGTGGGTGGTGAGTGCAGAAGGGGCAGGACCTGGAGTTGGCTGTGCTGTTCTCTACAGCTTGTCTCCTCTCATTAGGAAATGCCAATCAGACTACATGTGAACCACTTCCAAGCCTCTCCCCACCAAAAAAAAGTTTTAAAAAAGAAAGTAAAGAAGTTTGTTTTTTTGTTTTTTTAATGTTGCTAATCCACCTCCCCGTCCGTCTGCCTCTTCTCCCCCCACTCTCCTCCCTCCTGCCGTCGCTCCACCATCTGCCCACCATTAATTGTTTGCGTTTCTCTCCTGGGCTACGGATGACAGAGACACACAATGCATATGTTCTGACTGCGAGCAGGTGATATACATTCCTGACTAGCACTTTGCTGATCGGCCGCGATGCACCTTCCCTTCGAAACCATATGCTCAGCTAGATACTGTCCAACCTCATCTCGGCGCTGAAAAGATGGAGGGTCCGGTTGCTAGGAGACCGCTGCACTGAAGAATTGTCTGCACTGAATGGATGCTCCCCTCTTTCAGCCTCTCTTTCTGTCTCATTTTTTTTTATGTAATGCCAATCAGACGAGTGAATGATGGACCCACACGCCCCCTGCTACACACACACACACACACACACACACACACACACACACACACACACACACACACACACACACACACACACACACACACACACACACACACACACACACACACACGCACCAGGAAAAGCTCAATCCACGTGAATGCCTGTACAATCAAGAACTTACAC
>VUQH01012326.1:0-10960 GCA_015106775.1 Etroplus canarensis
GGGATCATCGGATTGTTGGGGTTTTCCCTTTGACACTGTTTTATCTTTACCCTACAGTGTGAAGCACCTCGAGGCGACTTTTGCTGTGAATTGGCGCTGTATAAATAAAATTGAATTGAAATGAACTGAAGTTATTGCTGCTAAAGCTAGTTCTAGAATCTACTGAATCATGGGGTGTACTTTGTTTGTTGTACTTTGTAGGAGAAAAAACAAACACATCTGGGAAAAAATATTAGATTTAGACAGGCTTTGATTGCACATTTGACTTGGCTATATTAGTGTTGTCGAGATTACCACTTAAGTACACAGGACAATGACACACTTGCAGCTCTTTGGCTC
This sequence comes from Etroplus canarensis, assembly GCA_015106775.1. Taxonomy (NCBI): domain Eukaryota; kingdom Metazoa; phylum Chordata; class Actinopteri; order Cichliformes; family Cichlidae; genus Etroplus; species Etroplus canarensis. Next base: position 340 of record VUQH01012326.1, read on the forward strand.
TATAAATTTCTAAACTTATTTACCTCAACTGGACTGATAGCTTTGTGCCAATCTTGAGTCAAGTTAACATTGGGAATCGGGTGGTGGTGACTGGGAATGTCTGTCAAGAAGATGAGAGAAAAAGCGCCAAATCCATTTGGCAGGACGCTGACACAGAGCAGGAAAAAAACACTGCTGAAAAAGTCCCCACTGAAAAAGAAATGCTGTGACTTCATCATAATCCTGCATGGTGTCAGAATCTTATAAACTCCTGCTTTTTCTATTGTAAAAAAAAGTCACAATGGCCTTTCTTTAAAGTAAAATTTACAGAGGGGGTCTGCAGAGTTTAAAAAGCATAAATAATGATTAAATAATTCCCTGAAAGCCACTGATGACAGAAACTCTGCAGGGCTTTTGTGTTATGCTCAGTCTTAAAAGTATCAAATCCAAATTTTACTTGGTCATCACTATGTTAAAGGTTACAAAGGTAATAAAAAAATCACATTTTTATGACTTTTAAAGATAGTCTTTGATTGTCATGTGCATTACAGACTTCTAAGAAAAATGGAAAACTGCCAACTTGTGCACAACTGTTTAAACACTGATTACTAACCATCTATTGATGATTTATAGGTGTGTGGTTACATTATTAATATCATATCTATTATACATGAATGATTAAATAAAATAAAAATGATTTATTTGAGAACATATTGTAATTATTTTTATGACAACTCATTTCAGTAATTTTACTGACAAATTTCAAACAAAAATTTTACATATATCTTTGCAAATTTAAGATAAAAAATTACAGTTAAAATATGCATAGAAGATATCTAAATAAGAGAGAAAAGAACACTATATGGTCATCTTTGTTTTGAAACTTTATATATAAAACTAATTGATCTATTTCAATAAACTACAATATAGACTAAAATTTTAAATTTAAGAACTGTAAACAGTAGCAATGGCATTCAGTGGCAATAACGTCTCACCTACGCCGGAAAATACAGGAAATTACTAATGTGGATTAATCCACTGTGGTGACCCCTTGAGGAGAATAAAAGGGAGCAGCCGAAGGTACATTTCATAGTGGACTGTCGAGTGCAACCACAGGTGCCAGGGTCTTTTTTCTAGTGAGGCATGTACATTTTATCCTGTATAAAGAGAAAAGACAAAACCATAAACAAAACACTGATATTAGCCATAGATTTTCCCTTGGTGATCAACTTCAGTATCTCCACAAGAAGGCCTTTTTGCAGCCATCACATTATACCATCCACACGTATTGTAAAAACTTTAGTGAAGTTAATGTAACTCTTACAGAAAGAAGGTATGTCTGTGATTTGACTCTGGATCTTGTTAATGTAAGATAAAATGACTAATCATTTATTTGCTGTACTGTTTGGTAAGGGCCTTCCTTGAACCTGCAAAAAATGTTTGACCACTTGATGGAAGCAGAATTGAGTTGGAAAGACACTGTAATACATTATATGGACAAAAGTATTGGGTTATGTATGTACAGTAGTACAACTACAGGAGCTTTTATAACATCCCATTCTAAATCCATAGACATTAACTGCAGTTGGTCCCCCAGTTATAACAGCTTTCGAGGTTCTGGGAAGACTTTTGACCAGATTTTGGAGTGTGTAGGTGAAAATTTTTTACTATTTATTACTATTTATTTATTACTATTTATCTGGAAGAGCATTTGTTTTATACAAAAACAGAATAATTATGAATTTAAACTATACAAGAGAACATACTTCCCCTAAACCATTGCATTTGCAACAATATTTTAATCTTTCTATCCTAAATCAAACTGATGTCCACAGTATTCTGTCTCATGTTTTGCCCCTTTCTCTCGTGGAGAAAGAGGATGTGATCAAAACATAATACAAAAGGTTAACCTGGAACAATTAAATTCCACTTTCACATATTATTATTTAAGCAGGCATGCTACCTAACTTCTCCATTTAATTTGAAATAAACTTAAGATGCAACAACGCAGCCTGCTGTGAAACAAAATAAATACTGCTACAGTATTTTTCTACTTGTCAGACTAAGACAACCATCTTACCATACTTTTATAGAAGACTTTTGCCTTCTTTTTCTCCTTTCCTGTGGAGGAGCTTACTGAAAAGCCATTCATGGGATAAGGTAGATTTGGAACAAGTCTAGGGTACCTGATACTGTACTGTTTGCACTACAGACTCAAGTTTCAAGTTGCAAGACTAAAATTTATTAGTGGAGGGTATAAACTTTATTAGCACCTGAGGAAAAAAAAAAACCCTCTGCAATCCTAGCAAATCTGCCATTGTGAAGATCTCACTATGTACTTTTACTTGGCTTGTCACTGTATTGCTCCAAGAAACTAATTTCCACCCTTACAACTTTATTAAGCGTTTAAGGTATTTCAACAAGTTTTAGAAATTCTGTGTTCCTTTATTAATTGGAAAATGTGTGCAGAATATGCTCCAAAATTAAAACAGCTCATCTACTCCATTTGTAATGCATATTGAGGTGTAAGTAAGAACTTTGAACATTAGTGTGAACATGCTTCTATGTATTATTCTTGACTTATCACTTTCATTAAAACTTATTGAGTGACACTTTTCTGATAATAATTCTCTTATTGTACCATATGTACAAAAAAAGATATAACATTGCAAATGAAAAAAAATTGCAGCTTCTTGTCCTGTGTTCAAACAAAATTGCATATACCCTATTGAAAAAATTCACATCCATCTATCATACTTCCTGAATTTCAAAAAAAGGCTCACAATAAGCCCACAAATGACATGTTATTTAAGTAGGTACACTACCAGTCAAATGTTTAGACACGCTTGGCCATACTCCACTGTAGCCAAGCGTGTCCAAACGTTTGACTGGTAGTGTAAGGCTGGGAAAGTAAGTGGTGCTACAAAAGAAACAGCTTCAGGAACACGCTGAAACTAATTAGGTCAACTGGCAACAGGCTGTAATGTCATCGGGTAACAAGCACCTTAGAGAGACAGAGTCTCTCAGAAGTAAAGATGGGCAGAAGTTCTGCAATCTGCCGGAAACTGTGTTTACAAATTGTGAGGCAATTTTAGAAATATGTTCCTCAATGTAAAAATGGAAAGACACTGAATTTTCCATCATCTCCAGTACATATCATCAAAAGAATCAGAAAATCTGGAGATATCTCTGTGTGCAAGGGACACAGCTGAAAACCAATACTGGATGCTTGTGATCTTTGAGCCTTCAGACAGTACTGCATTGCAAACAGGCATAATTCTGTCATGGAAATCACTGCATGGGCTCAGGAAACCTTTCAGAAATGGGGGTCTGTGAACACAGTTTGCTGTGTCATCCACAAATATACACTACCAGTCAAGAGTCTGGACACGCTTGGCCGTACATTTATACCGAATAAAATCAATCAATTACACACAACACTATTCGGTTTCTCCTTAAAAACCCGCCGCAGTGTAATCTGTATGTTATGAGTGTATCATTGTTTCTTTAGCCTCAGGTACAGCCAGTCAAACGTCAGCTGCACCCCCCCGGGCCCTCAAACCAACCCCCTCCGTGCCCTCAACCGCCAAACTGCCGACGCTGGATGGAGATAGAGAGGGAAAACTTTTCCTCCTTTGTTTTTTTTTAAGTGCCGTTTGCTTCGGTGGGAAGAAAAAGAGAGGGGAGGCGTGTGAGGGAGGATTGCTAAGATTTTCCAGCGAGGTGGACGGAAACTTCGCCTGGAAGTTCGCGGAGAATGGACACGAAGAGCTAACCTTCCTCGCCGCTGCTGTCAGGGCTTGTTTTAAAAAGATTTGCATAAGGCACCGACGGAAGCAGAGCCATGCCGCTGCTGTGTGTTTACTGGAGCTTGTGAGGTTAAAAAAAAGAGCCTAAAGGAGAGAAGCGGAGGGAAAACCGGTTCTCCCTGGTACCTTACCGCTTGCTTTTGTGTTTTTGAATGGTGGGCTGGCTTGTCTGCCTGTGTCAAAGACAAGTTAACGTTACGGCAGCACACAGGCTCATCGGTAAGTTTCACACTTACTTTAATGTTAGGACACATTTGTGTGTGTGTGTCCGTTGCGGACTACTCTGAGTGCCATCTGTGTCGGAGGACATTTGAATTTTTGCTCACAGCAGAATGAGAACAAAAGCTCCACATTATATTAGTGATGATGATTGATTATAGTTGAATCCAGATCCTTGGCTGATCGATGCCAAGCGCCACAGCTGTTCCTCTTTTACAGCATTTTTCACTTGAGGCACGTAATACAACTTATCCTTTAGCTCTTGAGCACAAAGACATAATGATCCAGGATAATGCGAGCTTTCTGTGTGCGCACTGAACCGGGCGTTTAGACCAAAGTCCCGCAGTTATGTGCTTCAACCCGTAGTGGCAACTCAAGGTGAGTTATGCAGAACTTGTGGGAAAAGGCGAGATCTTATCCAGAGTTATTAACCTCTGCTGATCTGTGTTTTTCATCCAGCTTTTATGTGAGATCCACAGGTGGTTTGTATCAACTCGTTGCCAAGGATATACTGAATGATAACCATGTAGTTAGATCTTTTCAGGCAAATATTTAACATCTTTTTATGCTTGTGCAAAAAGCCCTGCCCTGTGGTTCTGCTGTGTGATCCAGGGTAGGAGCGCCTCTTGGTTTTTTGGGCAGTATGATGACAGCTTTCAGGTCTTGCCTTCACTGGGGAGGACCACAGGCTGTAGTTACAGCCCCTCTGTGCATACCACCATCTACATGACCTGTTCTGTCAGGCCTGCTCCAGATGGTTTTGTAAAAGCTTTTAAAAGGCAAAGGGGAACCTCTTTGCTTGCTTAGGGGAATGAAGAGAAGGCAGGAAAGGAAGCATGAAGAGCAGGGGTCGACCAAACGTTTGAGTGGATGGAAGGGTCTCAGTTTTGTCTTGTAATTTTTAGGGTTATTAAAAGATGCTTACACTATGCTGACTCATCTGAAGTCATTAAAACTTAATGCATTGAACACCAGCCTATTAAAAATACCACAAGCAGATTGCTGTGGAGAAAGAGTATGCAGATTTGAAGCTTTAATTTGATCTTCTGATAAGAGCTGTGTTTTGACTGTGTTTTATCTCAACATGACCATAGGCTAAGTTGTATTCTTCTAATTAAAATATTATTTTGCTGGCCTTCTTTATATCTACAGTTTAAGCCCCGTCTAAGATAGTAGCATTGGCTAACTTGGAACATCCATTCATCCATATCACCCATCTGTCCATAAAGCTGCTTTCATGTTTTGTCACACCTTCAAAACTTTTGTATAATGCACTTCACAGCAAATTGATGAGTAATAAGTGGGAACCAGACTGCAACGTATCAGTTTCTGCTCTGTTGTTCGATGTCGTGTAGCAGGATGTACAGACCATTAAGCCATAGTAATAATGCAGTTCAGGAAAAAGCTTACGTCTTTTGCATCATCATTATGAATGACATACTACCTGTGACTTTCTCCTCTGCTATGAAAGTGCAGTGTAGGTGTGTTTCTAAAAACTTTTGTACAATTCTAAAGAAAGACAAGAACTTCATTTTCTTTCTAACTTTGTTCGCTTTGCTTTCATTTTCACCTTTGCTCTGTAATGTTAGGGAGCTATTCTGAGTGTCTTGTACAGGTCGTTTTGACTTAAGTTACACTGCGGAATATTGTTTCATCGAGATAAAAATGAACAATATATTTAAGGATTTTTAAGTTTTTCCTAACTCAAGGTGTTCTTTTTCTTAAATGGCAGAGTCACAAAAAACCTCATGTTTAAAGGGATGGCACTAATTTTTAAAGTACCAGCTACTAATTACTGTATTCAAACTACTTTTTAAAATACTATAGCTGTACCATGAGAGTTGGTAAAACGAGCTGAAAAAATGAAGGACATGCATGATATTTTTGGCTTGTGACATTGCTGTAGGAGGTGCAATTATCGCAGTCTGGAATTATACAGAGGCTTAAAGGCCTGCTCTAAATGACAGAGCTTCAGTGGAAGTGCTGTAGACACGCTCTATATAGGCACTGCACTGGAGGTCTGAACCACTACTCTGTTATGCTCTGACATCTCTTCCTCTTCTGTAGCATACATTTCTGCAAATGACCACAACCCCAGTCATTAGAACTTTTGACAAAGTTCTAATGACTGGGGCTTATATTTAGCCTCTTGTCTATATCTTGTTGTTTATCAGCAGCATATTATCTCTTATGCTGCCACGTAAGCACTAACATATGGACATCAGCCTTCACCACTCCACCTACTAAATGCTGCTCCCCACCACAGATGTTAATAGAGCGTTGTGAAACTGCCCCTCCTTAAAGCGCAAACTGAGCACTCACAATACCAACTTACCACAGTATAGTGGGTGAATGTATATTACTCGTTATTATATTTTCACTGTGTTAATGACCATGTGTAGTTCTGATCTACAGTATATACTCATGCGCTATTGTCATGTGACTCTCTTCAAAAGGCTTCCCATTGTATTGGAGATTTTTTTTCATGCCTCTTTGTGCATAGCTCTCTGAGGTCCTCTGTTGTCTAGCATGAAATGGGGAGATTAAAAAAAGGAAAAAAGTTAGATTACTGCTCATAAAAAGTAGCCATAACTGGATGTAATTGAGACCCAGACAACAGGATAAATGGTTTGTCAGTGAAAATATAAACTTGGTGGATTATTTTAGAATCAATTAGAAATTCAGTTAGTGCTGTGGCTCACTTACTGTCGTGCAGAATACAACTAATTATTGCATTTTGAAAATGTGCATTTTCATAACTTAAGGTAATTATCAAATTCTGAAACTCCCACTGTGCTGTATGCAAAATGATGTTGACTTGTCAGCCTAGATCAGTTTTCAGAAGCAAAGTGTGTGACTTAAACTTAGCATTTTAGAGACTGTGGTCAGAAAAAAATTTCTCCCCAATTTGTATTTGTATTGCACAAAAAACACAGTTTTGTGACATTTCTTTTTGGAAAGTGATGCTGAATCTTGTGTGTAAGTGACTGTACAAATTAGATGACCAGTTGCTGCTTTAATAAAACAAGTTGATAATTAAGGTAGGAAAACAGAGAAAAGACTTAGATGCAGGAATTTGAAAGGGTAGTTTACAGTAGGTATATCCGAAAAAGGATGTTGAAGATGGAGCTACCAGGCAGGAGGAAAAGAGGAAGACCACAGTGAGGGTTGGTTGTAGTGAAGGAGAACATGTAGAGGGTTGGTGTGAGGAAAGAGGATGCAAGGGATAGGGCAGATGATCCATTGTGGCGACCCCTAATGGGAGCAGCAGAAGTTGTTGCATGTCAGATCTGTGCAGTGAAAACCGATGTTTTTTGATTATGTTGTTCAGAGGTGGAGCTAAATTTACTCTTCACTGATAGATGTATACATAGGAATTTGTTAAAACTGTTGTTAATTCACATAGAATGCAGTGACACAACTTTTGGATATAACATGGAAAACAATGTTGAGCCACCTACGGGAGCTTTTATGACATACCATCCTAAATAGGCTTTAATATGGTGTCCCTCCCTTCACAGCTATAGCAGCTTCCACTCTTTGGGAAGGCTTTCCACATTATTTTGGAGTGTGCATGAGGGACTTTTTGCCAGTTTATCCAGAAGAGCAGGTCTGACACCGATGTTGGATGAGAAGGCCTGGCTCACAATCTCTGTTCTAGTTCATCCCAAAGGTGTTGGATGGGTTTGAAGTCAGAGCTCTCTGGGGATCAGTCCAGTTCTTCCGTAAAGTGACTCATCCACAATATGGTATTATTGCAAAGTGGAAGCATTTTGCAATAATATCACTTACAGTTGATTTTGAAATATATAGGAAGGAGGTGACTTCATGAATGGACTTGTTGCAATGGTAGCAACTTATCACAGTACTACCCTTGAATTCAGTAAGCTCATTAGAATAATCCATTCTTTCTTTCACAAATGTTTGTAAAGTCAGATTGCATGGCTAGGTGCTTGATTGTATACGCCTGTGGCAATGGGACTGAATTGAAATATACCTTTCGGCTCTTCTCTTGTATTTTCCCCAAGGGGCCACCACAGCAGATTAATCCACATCGGTAATTTGGCACAGGTTTTACAATGAATGCTCTTCCTGATGCAACTCTCCATGGTGACAGGGACTTGTGTCTCCACCTGGAATCAAACCACAACAAGGCAGTGGGACTGAATTAAACAACTGAATTTAATGATTAAGAGGGCTGTCCCAATACTTTTGCCCATATAGCGTAGTCACCTAAGCCTCATGATAATTTGCTCAGTGGTTTTTAAAATGGTACTTTTTAAAAGTTTTGAAACAGGGAGTTGAGTTAGGTAACAAACAGACGGTGCTCAATTTATGTATCAGAATCAGAGAATCAGAAAACAGTTTATTGCCAGGTACAGTTAAGAATACTTTACAGTACTAGGAATTTGTTTTGGTGTTCAGTGCAAATGCAATGTTGAAAAGTATAAAATTAAAAATTAAATATACTAAAGAATTAAGAATAAGTAAGTACTATACTGCCTAAGGCCATAGTGTGAAATGAACAATACTATACACTGTATACACAAAGATGAAATACTTGCACTATGCAAGGTAATTTACCAAAAAAAGTGAGTGTCCAATTTTGATTTTGTATGTGATGTGTGTTTCGTATTTCAGCAGTTAGGAAGTATGAAAGGGAACAGTAAATCTGAATGAAAAAAAGGATCAAAGAGTCAGATTTATGACAGCAAACATTTGAAGTATATAAACTAAAGGACTTTTGGATTCTGACAGTTATTAATTTGTTTATTTTTGCACATCATCAATGCATAATTTTATTTCCAGTGTCATTTCACATGGAGCTAAAATTCAGAGTATATGAAGAATTACAAAGCCTACTGGCATTCAAAGTCTGGTCAAAGTGAAATCTGACTGTCATGTGGTGCTTTGTTCATTATGTAAGTTGTTAGTACACAGACATAGCAGTAGCTGCTTTGCACAGAAACCCTTCTGAAAGTGGCCTCAATCACGTTGTGACATAATTGAAAGTGTTATGTGTAGCTTAGCCTGTGAGCCAGACAGATTACAAGCTTATTTTCTTTGTATCATAAGGGTGCCAATCCTGCAGCTTCCTAATGGTAGTATTTCTCAGATGAAATGGTTTCAATTGATAGTTCTGTTTCCTTAAAGAGACTCCCAGGAATTCCTTTGTTTTTTCTTGTCATATTTTCTCATCTGAAATCCAGAGTCTCGTTGTGCAGCTTCAGTGTTGATAATCCAACTTTTTGATAGTGTCTTTGCACTGTGTCACAAACACAGGGGTCAGTTCCTGCTGAAACTCGATGTTCCACTTCCTCATGTGGTCCTCGGCTTCCTGCTATGGAGAGGCAGGAAGCTCAGCAGTGGGACATTTGAACTCTTACTCAGTATGCTTTAGAGTTAAAGCAGATGACATTGTGGTGATGATCTTAGATCTACATGCATTATGTACACACAGTTTTACACAATATGTTATAGTATTTTATATACCCCAGCTGTGACAGTAGTTAGCTTTATTCCATTTTTATTTTCTTGACTGAGTCAGTCTTTCAGCTGGTGGGGTGTTCACCATAGGTGGCATGATTTATACCTACAACTGTTCCGACCCCAGTTCATCTTGGTAGAGTCTTCCAAGTGAAGTTTTCAGACAGCCATGTCATATTGCTGCAGGTTTTTTGGCTTCTCAGCTGTTCCCAGCCATCAAGTCAGTGAAACACTTGCTGAATCTTTGCCTGTGATTGCACACACTCACCCCTTGATAAAACACACCCAAATTAGCTATGTGGAGAACTTGTAGTCAGCCTTGCCTGTTCTTCAGCAGCTGAGAACTCAAGTCTGTGCTGCTCATCCCCCTGCTGTGTGTGTTCAAGGGGAGGATACCCAAGGACAACATAATATTCCAATACCTCATCTGCAGTGGGATCTCTCACTTGCTGTCATTTGCCTCTTGAATTTATGTAATGATTCCATCACATCTAGCATTTATTGAAATTCCCTCATTGCAGAAGTGATCTGAAACCTTTTGAGCCTCTCATGATCAAACAAATCCATGTCTAAAATGAAATGATCAAAAAAGTTTTTAGGCACATCAAGTTGGTTGGTCCACCATATTCTGTATCACAATAACTACTGGATGGATTACTCAGAATGTTGGTATTTTTGTTTTTAAGTTAAATATTTTACAACCTGAATTCCAGAAAAGTTGGGACGTTCTTTAAATTTGAACAAAATGAAAACTAAAAGATTTTCAAATCACATGAGCCAATATTTTATTCACAACAGAACATAGATAACGTACAAATGTTTAAACTGAGAAATATTACAATTTTATGCACAAAATGAGCTCATTTCAAATTTGATGCTTGCTACAAGTCTCAAAATAGTTGGGACAGGGGCATGTTTATCATGGTGTAACATCTGCTTTTCTTTTCAAAACAGTTTGAAGATGTCTGGGCATCGAGGTTATGAGTTTCTGGAGTTTTGTTGTTGAAATTCGGTCCCATTCTCTCCTGAAATAGGTTTCCAGCTGCTGAAGAGTTCGTGGTCGTCTTTGACGTATTTTTCGTTTAATGATGCGCTAGATGCTCTCTATAGGTGAAAGATCTGGACTG
>VUQH01012327.1:3445-16144 GCA_015106775.1 Etroplus canarensis
TGAACAGTATGTATATATGAGTCCTCATGTTATACTTCCAGATGGCAGCCTTGCATATTTAAGCAAATATAAGGGTGGCTGAAAAAAACAACTATTTGGGCTATAGCAATTTGCAATGCAAAAAAGTTTTTAAAATTATATCCAAATATAAGAAATGCTCTAAGCCCTGACACCTCTAAAAAACTCTGGCTTTGCCACAAGACTTGAATTTAGGTGCTTGGTTAAAATCAGGTGTGTTTGTGTCACCAACACTCAAACTTCTTTCTACTTTTTTAGTTTCATAAGTGAAAATAGTGGAAATACTTATGTGTGTTGTTTACAACACAGGGAAAAAAACTAATGATATGATTGTTAAGTTGGATAGTTGTTGTCAGATTTTTAATATGATTGCAGGCATAAAAAAGTCCTTTTATTTAATGGGGGGGATCCAGTACCCTCAGAGAGTCCCCGGCACTGTTTGGTCCAAAAACAACTAATAATCTTTAAATATGATTATATAATTTCTTGTCTTGAATATGGAAGTATTAGTAAGACAGATATCTTACTAATATTTCCATATTCAAGACAAGAAATTATATAATCATATTTAAAGATTACTAGATGAAGCTTAGTTATAAAATGATGGTTGAAGGAAGATTACATTGCTTGGCTCCATTGACTAGCAGAGAATAGGAAGATCGCAGGATAAGAATCTCAGTTTACACACACACACAACCCTAATCCCAAAAAGGTTGGGACACTGTAAAATATAAATAAAAGCAGAATGTGATGATTTACAAATCTCTTAAACCAATACTTTATTCACAAAAAATAGAAAAGATATCAAATTGATCAAAGTGAGACATTTTACTGCTTCATGAAAAATCCTAGCCCATCTTGAATTTGATTGCAGCAACACGTCTGACAAAAGCTAGGAAAAGGGTGACAAAAGGCTGGAAAAGTAAGTGGCACTAAAAAAAAACAACTGGAGGAACATGTAACAAATTAAGTCATTTAGTAAGGAGGCACTGCCTTCTGCACAATATGTACATAATTTCATAGTTATGTTTATATTTCTTTTTCATCTTTCGCATGCTGCCTTCCTAATTGTCTTACTGCATATTATTATTACATTTTCAGTTGCCATGCACAATTGCACAGCTACTGCTACTACTTTCTGGACTATATCTACAGTGTACATGCTAGGCTTAAAATGGTTTTTATATCATTGTATTGTATATTTTATACTATTACTTTAGAGTTTATATTATTTGTCACTCACTGTGGGCAGCAAAGTAAGACTATCATTGCACAGGAAACATGTTTCCTTACTGTGTATATGACAGTAAAACTAGATTAGAATTGATTTAATTTGAATTGGTTCAGCAATCTGCGAGAAACTGCGTCAACATATTGTGGAGCAATTCAGAATAATATTTCTCAACATAAAATTGCAAAGACTTTGAATGTTCCATCCTTTACAGTACATAATATCATCAATTCTGAGAATCTTGACACATCTCCATGTGCAAGGGACACAGCTGAAAACCAGTATAGGATGCTGGTAACCCAGGTGGCACTGAATTGCAAACAGGCATAATTCTGTCATGCATGGGTTTCAGAACACTTCCAGAAATCACTGTCTGTGGACAGAGTTTTCCCTGCCATCCACAAATGCAAGTAAGCTCTAAAAGAAGGAGCCATATGTGAACAGAGTGTGTGAGGTAGTATTTTGCATGAAATAGTAAAATCTTTGACTTTCAACGTTTGACATGTTTTTTATGCTCTTTTGTGAAAAAAATATTGGTTTATGAGATTTGCTAATCATTGCATTGTGTCTTGTGGCTATTACAGTGTGCAACTCATCCTCTTATTAACTGGACTTTCACCTACTGCCTTGCTGGGTACATACTTCTTGATTTGCTGAACACAGGGTTTTCTATATTTTGTCTTCTTAACTGTACTGTTATCCCCTTTATTGATATTTATGAACACTGTAATGCTAGTGATTTCCCTCTGGGATTAATAAAATATTCTGATTTAGGTAAATTTTACACAATGTCCCAACCTTTTTGGGATTGGGGTTGTGTGTGAGAATGCACACACACACCATCATCTTCCCAGTGGTGTCACTACAGCCACTGCAGCCATAGAAAAATGTGCTAAATCATGGACTTTCTTTACCAGGCTCTATGTTAATCCCGGAATGAAAATGGGCCTCCGTCTGTGAAATCAACACAGGAGGCGGCAGATGGCAAAGTAGTTAGGAAGTAATTTGGAAGTCTCCAATTGAATCCCGTATTGATTAAAGAATGAGTCACCAAGCTGTAAGGTCTGCCTCACAGGCTTGCAAACCTGCTCAGGTTCATGTTGAACACTGAAAGATTATTCAATAAGTGAAATCTTAAAAGGTATACACTGTATACTGCATATGTTCTGTAAATATATGCAGTGACATTGGCAGAGCATTTTACTCTCTGTAAATGCCATCAACTTGCCAGGGACTGCAGATGAAAATCTGCCTATATGGCTTTATCTGGTTTATTTACATGATGGACTTAAGTGCTTGTATTAATAAATGTACATTACCTTTTTTAAACAGTATAAACAAACATATTTTAGTGTTATTCTTTTTATTTCTAATAGTGATGCATCCTAGATATTTTATCATGTTTTGTACCCACATTATGAAATAGATGTATTCAGAGCTCTGTATTGTCAATTAGTAGCTTATAATGGCTCTTCAGTGTCAGAACAGCCAAGCTTAACAAGAAAGAGACTAATGGTGTGTTACTTAGTTTGGTGTCTGACCTCTGGTTTCTTTCTCTGTTCTTGGCTGTGTTTTATGGCTCTAAGTGTTTTCTCCTGTTTGGACCATTGATTGATGCAGCACTCTCACCTTGTGAACAACAGCTACAGATTGCATGAAACAGGGTTTAAAGCAGTGAAATTCCCTGGCCTCCATTACTATAACAGGAAATAAAATGTGTTTTTTGTGTCTCCTACAGATAACTTTACTGCTGATAGAACGACTAGTATTCTCTTCTTCACTTCCTTCTTTCTGTCTCTCTTTCAGAAACACATAGACCACCCCAAAACCCATGCATGCATGAACATTTATCACAAACAGCTAAAATTTCTGAAGGGTTTTTACTGAAGACTTCCCTATCTGGACCTGTTCGTCTCTCACTCATCCCTTTAGCGAAAAAACAACTAAATTATTCTATTACTCATCACATATTTTTACTCAGTTCTATTTGTCATCACATTGATTCATTAAATCAGAGTCTGTGTCAGAGTAGTTTTTGCAGTCATTAAAGATGATGCCTTTTTTATTTTAATGGCTGTCTTTATCTTTGTTTGTTTTACAGCAATCTGGACACGGATGAACTCTGCGGTAAGTGAAATCTTACCCTAAATAGAAACAATTTTAAATTCTAATATTACATTCAGTATAGACAGGAAAGTAAAGGTAGGAAAGTAACATTTTACACATGGTCAAATACTCTGTGACCAAACCCCTACAGGCTGTGTGACTGAGGTGTCACATCAGTGCTTCTTTGACAAAACACAAAACACCTACAGCCCTGTCCTAGTTGCCTGACTCACAAAATGTTTATTTTCTTTTTTGTTTGGTTGTTCTGCTATAAAGAATACTTCTCTCAGCACCTTGGTGAATACGAGAATGTTCTTGCTGCCTTAGAAGACCTGAATATGTCCATACTGAAGGCGATGGACAAAACAAAGAAGGTAAGATATTAGAAATTATTCAAATGAGTCATTTGGGACAGAATACACACAGACTATCTGTATACGTGTCTGACCATAGTTTTTGGACATATTTTTTTTTTGCCTCTGTATACCACCACAGTGCATTTCAAATCAAACAGTCAAGATGTGATTGAAGTAAAGACTTTCAGCTTTAATTTAAGGGATTTACCAAAAGAATTGCATTAACTGTCTAGGAACTACAAACATTTTTATGCATAGTCTCCCATGTAAAGGGAGAATTGACTGATAAACAGTTTTTATGGTCATGTGAGGCCTGTTACCTTGTTATTCCATGACAAACTAAGCAGATAAATATCTGGAGTTGATTCCAAGCATTGAACTTAGAAAAAAAAGAGGAAAAAGGAGAAAATTTATCTGATGATAATTTCTGTGTAGATTTGTATTTGATGGGCACCGGACACCCTGCACGAGTGTCTTTCATAGTTAGTTATGACTCAAGTGGTGTGACATTTTGGGAAATTTTGTCAGTGGGGTGACATGGGAAACATTTGCTTAAACTCCGAGGATGTGATTACAATAATAAGAGACGTTTGATTTCCTCAGAGTGTGGCCAAAGCTTCATGCTGAAAATCAGCATGCTCCTTTGCTGCCCAGCTGGCATCCTCAGATCTGCCATTAGTCAGATTTCCATAACAGAGCCAAAAAGGACAATCTACATCCATGCCAGTAATGAACCCTCAGAACAAAACATGTTATGATTCTTTTTGGATTTGCAATCAACATAGAAGACATAGTGAATGTATTGTGGCTGCATTACCGACCAAATATGGCTTTTGATCTTTCTGTATTATGTCCTCTTGATCTTACTGCATTGCTGTCTCAAGCAGAGTGCCCTTTGCATTATCAGACAGGAGCTGAAGGAAGATGAGGGTGGCAAGAGAAAGTCAAACAGAAAAATGGCAGACTGAAAGGAGAAATGTTAAGGAGAAATGGGAAAAGGATGTTAGCAGAAGGAAGAGAGGTGGCTTATTAGATCTGCAGAGAGAGCCTCTATTTCTTTGTTGCACTTTGTAATATCTCAGCTGGCACACATGGCAAATGCTGTGAAGCTCAAATCGCCCCTCAGATCTTCACTGAAGCAGACACATCTCATCGTGGCCGTTGTGTGGGAGTCAAACCACTTTGTCAGTTGTAATTTTTTTACTGGCACGGAAAGCAGTAACAAATGATGACATCCAACTACAGCTTGTAAAAACTGTAGCGACAAAAATAAAAGATAAGTGATGGCAGATAAAGCTTTGGTTTAGAAAATGTAATAGGAGGAAAAAGACAGCAGTGAAGGCAGAGTTTAAGAAGAATGGAATCAAAACACAAATACCAGATACAACAGATAACATTAAGATAAAGTGTAAAGAAGTGAAGTAGTAAAAACTAATAATCAAGAATTTTTACTCCAAGAGAAAAAATTGTAAAAACGGTTAAGAAAGTCTAGATCTGAAGGAACTTGACCATGTACGTGAAATTTCAACTTCATGTCTATGAAGAAAATGACACACACTTTTACAATCATTTACATCAAAAATCAAATTGCACCTCAAATCATTTTTCTGTTCTCCAAGAGAATAGTTGAGAACAGGAAATGAGACATCTAGGGATTTTGGTGAGGAGAACCAGGCAGTGTGTATCTTAAGGTTTTGTCATTTGTACAAATATTATTCACTTTGCACTCAACCTGTAAAAGGTTTTAGTCATTCCTTGCAAGAAAAACAGCATTCTAAATACCACTGCAGTCAGCCCTACAACACTCTCCACTGTTCCCTCACAGACACTCAAACTGGATATTTGAGTGCAAATGAAGACAAATTATTCTATACAAATTGGACAGAATGTGCAATAACTTTCAAATTAAATTACAACCAGGAGTGTGAAAGAGACACAAGACTTCACACTGATTTCTTCCCATACTTTCCATAAGCCTTTTTGATTGTGCTTTTATACACTGTATGTGATAAAATATTTTTTTCACCTTAGAAATGAGTCATAGTACAGAAAAGGCTCCCTGTGTTTCTTTGATTGTCTTTCGGTACTGGCTGAGCAATAAAGGAGAACAGATGCTCTTTTAGTCACAAGACCAAAGCTCAGTCATCTCTGTTGGAGTGTATATGTATTTGAGTGGGTAGTCTCTGGCTATGGATGTGTGTGAGGGGGCTGAGGTTTTTTTGTTTTTTTTTCACACTGGAATACGATAATTGTATGCACACAGGCTAATTTATGTGTGCGCTTTTGTGCCCATGCCTCAGATTTCTGTGCACATGCACATGTTGTGGGGGAGCCACAACAAGCATTTAAATTAGAGCCATATCAGATCAGAGTCACTTAGCATTTTATAGTGTTGAGATATTAATGCCAAACCTAATCAACAGTCATAAATCACAAAAATAAAATAGAAGTGCTGCTGGATGGTAAAATGGATGTAAACAAGCAATCTGCTGCTGGTAAATTCAGAATTTCTTGAAAGTGAATGCTGAGTGGAGATTTACACATCACAAAATTAAAAATTTAAAACTAGCAATCTACATTTGCTGGCCATTTTATTAGGTACATCTTGCTATCTTGGACCCAATTTTGCCTTCAGAACTGCCTTAATCGTTCATGGCATAGATTCAACAAGGTTTTGGAAGCATTCCTAAGAGATTTTGGTCCATATTGACATCATAGCATCACAGAGTTGCCGTAGATTTGTCAGCTGCACATGATGTTACTTCCCCATTCTGTCACATCCCAAAGGTGACTGGATTGAGATCTGATGACTCTGGAGGCCATTTAAGTACGGTGAACTCATTGTCATGTTCAAGAAACTAGTTTGAGATGAGTTAAATTTTGTGACATTTCACATTATCCTCCTGGAAGTAGCTATCAGAAGACGGGCATACTATGATCATAAAAGGATGAACATGGTCAGCAACAATAATCAGGTAGGCTGTGGCATTTAAATTATGCTCAGTTGGTGCTAAGGAAGCTTAAAGTGTACCGAGAAAATATCCCTCACACTACGTCACCACCACCAGTTTGAACTGTTGATATAAGACAGGATGAATCTACGCTTTCATGTTGTTTATCCCAAATTCTGACTCTTATCTCAGTGTTGCAGCAGAAATCAAGACTCATCAGACCAGGAAAGGTTTTTCCAAACTTCTATAGTCCAACTTTGTTGAGTCCATGTGAATTATAGCCTTAGTTTACCATTCTTAGCTGACAAGACTGGCACCCAGTATGGTCTTCAACTGCTGTAGCTGATCTTCACCTTGCGTGTTCAGAGGTGCTCTTCTGCATACTTTGATTTTAAAGAGTGGTTATTTGAGTTACTGTTGCTCTCCTATCAGCTCGAAGCAGTCTGGCCATTCTCCTCTGAGCGCTGACATCAACAGACATTTTTACAAAGAGAAGTGCAGCTCAGTGGATATTTTCTCCTTTTTCAGACCATTCTCTGTCAACCCTGGAGATGGTTGTGTGGGAAAATCTCAGTAGATCAGCAGTTTCTGGAGTACTCAGACCAGTCCATCTGGCACCAAAAACCATGTTGCATCCAAAAAACTTGAATCATCTTTCTTCTCCATTCTGATGCTCAGTTTGAACTACAGCAGGCTATTTTGACCATGCCTAAATGCACTGAGCTGCTGCCATGTGACTGGGTGATTAGATACTTATATTAATGAGCAGGTAAACAGGTATACCTAATTAAGAAACCAGTGAGTGTAGTTTTTGTGCAGAGGTTATTTTTTTGTGCCAGGTCCCCTAAAAGAGAATAGTTGTAAAGCATTTTGCATTTCAAATGGCTTACTTTTGACATCATTTGACAATAATTGCTTATCAGTATTTTCACAGTTACAAAGGTAAAACCAGTTGACTAAAGCAGGCTCAGGCACAACTGCAAGGCTGGGATTGGATTTATTCAGTCCAGACTTTAATACTGCGATTTTAGCAGCAATGCTGGGTCAGAGACTGAGATAGAAAATTATAGAAAATTACAAGGCTCTGCCTTCCACAAAGCTCTCATTTGACCTTTTCTACAACTGAAAATAAAAGATCAAAGAAGAGGAAAAAATAAAAATCAAGCTGTTTAAAGTGGTTCTACATTGGTGAGATCGACACACACATGAATAAAGGTGATCGCAGGAGACTGACCTTTACCAGTTTTGTCGTGACTCACTCTCACTGAGCGAATGCGCATGCATGTGTATTTGTGTGTGTTTGCCAGGGGATCAAACAGTAACTAAGTATGAAAGATAATGAGCTGTTTTTGAAAGGCAACTCTACAAACAGCAGAGATTGTGTGTCATCTTTACTCCTAATTTTTGCAGTTTTCAGTTTGCATATGTATATTTTATATGTGTTCCCAGGTTTTTGAGATACTGTATGCGGTTTATAGGACTGATGGGAAAGCGTCTTAATGATATGCTGGAGATGCTGCAAAGAGTTTACGTCTGTCACAGGCGGGCATCTACTCAACAAATTGTAATTAGTGCATGTGTGTGTGTATTTGGACTATATAGTACAGCAGTCAACTAAAAGCATGTTCATTTTTTTTTCTTTTTCATTCCATTTGTCACACATGCTCATATCCATGCATTAGTCACTTTCTAATCTAAGTTGTATTAACGTTTGCCTTTAAATGCCTCATTGTAAGTTGAGTGTACAAACATTCATAGTAGCAGGTGTACTGTTCAAACAGCAAACTGCTGTGCTGACCATCCTTCACTCCCCTTTGATTAGATCCAAAACAGCACTCAGCCCTGCTGCTCTGTTCTAGGCATAACAAACGACATCTCTCCAGAGTCTCAGTGGGTATCATTTTACTGCCAAGAAAAAAAAAAATCTGTGACTCATAAAATATCAAGAAACCAATGAATCTTTAAGATTATTTACAACATAATAAAAATGTAAAGAAGTTATCTCCCACGAATGACGGTATACAAACACCTGTTACACCAATCAAAAGGATGCATCATGAAGAATCAACAAGTGGCGATTGATGCCGTTTGTTCACAACCATAAGAAATGCAAAAAATCTTTCTTTAAGGCTATACTTCTTGATACAGCTATGGTAAAACTTATTCAAACATGTATGTTGACAGCTATGTCCATATATGCACTGGTCACTTCATAAACGACACTGTTCGTTAATACAAATACCTAATCAGCCAATCACATGACAAACACTCAGTTCAGAAACTGCTGATCTACTGAGATTTTCCCACACAACCATCTCTAGAGTTTACAGATAATGGTCTGAAAAAGAATATCCAGTGAGCAGCAGTTCTCTGGGTAAAAATGCCTTGTTGATGTCAGCGCTCAGAGGAGAATAATGGCCAGACTGCTTTGAACTCATAGGAAGGCACGAGCAACTTAAATAACCACTTGTGACAACCAAGGTATGCAGAAGAGCATCTCTGAATGTGCAACAGATTGAACCTTGAAGCAAATCAACTACAGCAGTCAGAAACCACAGAGGGTGTCACTCCTGTCAGCTAAGAAAAAGAAACTGAGGCTACAATTTGCACAGGCTCACCAAAGTTGGACTATAGAAGCTTGGAAAAGCCTTTCCTGGTCTGATAAGTCTAAACTTCTGCTACAGTGGAGGATCAGAATTTGGGGTAAAAACCATGAAAGCATGGATCCATCCTGCCTTGTATCAACAGTTCAAACTGGTGGTGGTAGCAGGATTTGCACTTATCCAGTTACCTTAGGGTTAACTTTGAGTTTTTATTACTATGAAAGCAATTTAGTTCTTGCCAGGATGCATCACCATGGTAACTTGTGCTGCAGACCTAGCCTGCTCCAGACCAGGTCAAGTTCTAAAGTAGAGATCAACAGGTATGAAATCACCAACTATTGACCAATCAGTTCTCAGGAAAATAGTGACACCAATTCTGGAAGACTCCTCAGACTTCTCTGTCTGTAGTAGGAGAATCTAAAGTTTTCTTAATATAATCTAAATTCTGATAATAAATCCAAATTCTAAATCACAGCTTTATTGATTTGATTTTTTTCTGTTGACCGCAAACAGTTTTACTGTAATTGTATTGTTCTACGAGCCTTAATATAAAAGGATTCTCAACTGTGCTTTTTAAAATTGCAGTCCTAATCAAATTTGCATTTAGAATAAACCTACATTTGAAATTTGTTTTTATGTATGTTCTTCGTTTGCTCCCAGAACTTTAAACAAGTTAAAGATGCAAATAACTTATACATATTTAAATATCAATTTAATGGAATAACAATGGTAATCTGTCAAGTCTCAAGACAAACAGAATTAGTCTGTTAAATTGCATTTTTGCCATCTTTCCTTATTGGCTTCAAGTAAGCTAAACTTTAGTAATATAGTTGATCTTTTCCAGTGACTATAGTGCATGCACATTCATATAGAGCTCTTCATACTTTTCTTGTTACAGACACTCATAACTACTGATATATCTGCAGCAGCCGTGTTGATTTCAGTCAGATTTCAGTTTTCTGTGTTTATCCTTCATATTTTCTAATATTTTAGTTATATCTTCCTTCATAAAAGCCACCGCTTTGCTGCCAGTAGAATTATCCATTTCATGTGAATGCACTTGTAGCAGGACTGATAAAGCCTGGGCTGACTTAGTGAATTCATAACCAGTTTTGTAATGAAGGTCCACTTCACTACTAATATACCATATTGGCGCATGGGTGACATTTATTAAGAAACAGACACACAAACGGACTGATGCAGTGTTTTATTAAATGTTTCTTTGTGTGTGTCAGCTGGTACTGACAGATCTGCCCTGAAAATTATAATAATTATTGATAAGTTTTAGGCAAATAAGAAATAATTTAACTTTAATCTGCATAATTGAGTGGAACATTGTTAATGAGTCTCACCTGTGTTTTCCTCCCAGGGGTGTTGCACCAAAAGAGTCCCCTGTGCACTGAGCATGCTTTTAAAGGTTCCAGGTGGTACCACATAGATTTGAGTGGGGATAGACATATATTAGTAAGTTTTTTATGAAGGTTATAAGTGGTAGGCTGATTCAAGAGTTTTGGGATTTAGTAATATTCATTAATGTTAATAAAGTTTATTAGTGAATTGAATATGTATTTGTTAGTTTAATCATTGATGTAAGTCCCCCCAGTGTAAATGGTATGGCTGTAGGTTAATGATAAGCAGGCTATAAGAGACTGCCAGTCAGCACTAGAGAGCTGCTGAAACCACATGCTGCCTGGGGACAACACTGTTTTTTAAATTTTTATATAATGTCTTTGTATGTCATCGATGTTGGTGAATAAACACCTGATTGGTCTGCGCCTTATCTCTGCCTCAAGCCTCCTATTTCGATCCAGCCACTACTGGCCATTCTAACAAATTCATATGATCTCTTATCCTGATCTCAAGTGTTAGGTTAAGTAAAGTCAGATAACCCAAAGATATCCTGGGTATGCTGAACTTTCTTCACAGTACAGGGCCCTGCTCAGGAGCAGGTTAGGTCTCCAGTAAAAGTTATTATGTAGATTTAGGAGAAGTGAGAAGTGTAAGAGTTGAGCCGCCTTCATAGTAATGTAAACTCAGAGTTAATCCTGAAGTTACCTGGATAAGCCTACAGTAAATCCTGCTTCATAGTACAGTACCTCTAGTGTGGCCCACACAGTGACTGACAGTGTTGACTGAGGGTGAGAGTGTAGCAGCTTTAACTCACAGGTTTGGTGTCACTTGTACTGGCCAGTTGCCTGAACAACACTTGCCATTACCCATGTCAAACTAACCTTGTGTCTTTTATCTGGGGAAACATTTCAGCAAAATCAATGAAATATCAGCTGCAAAGTTTGATACGTAGACAGGATTAGTTCATAATGTGAATGAATAAATGAGTTGTAAACTTGTTTAAAAGTAAATAGATGAATTCATTTTTCACTCTGCTGAAATCCAGTTCCCCCAATACTTTCTCTTGTTAAACTCTAGTCATTTAAATCTCTCCATTCTGCAGTTATCTTGACGTCAGTTGGCACATTTTTGACATCAGTCTAGTGCGATTGATCAAACACAACTAATAGGGTGGATTTTATTAGATAAGATAATAGGAAGAACAAAGGTTTGACATCTTCATCCCTCGCTTCTCTTTCCAGCAGCAGTGTTGTGTAATCTTTTTCTAAATGAATGATCTTGTGGGCATATTTTAATTAGCAGAGGAGGTCCAGGCGCTGAGTGACTCCCGGCTGGGATGTGAAACATGTCACAGCACTTGTCGTTCAACCCTCCTTCACCGTGCCTCCTACTCTAACTTGTCCTCCTCTAATCACCTTGATTGACAGGATTATCAGGAGTCCACCCACTTGGAGCAGTTTGTGACCCGTTTCCTGCTAAAGGAGACAACCAATCAGCTTCATTCACTTCAAAGCTCACTCGAGTGTGCCATGGAAACCACAGCCGAGCAGACTCGCCAGGAGAAGTAAGAACAAATCTCCCCTGGTCACTCACTCACTCACACACACACACACACACGCACACACACACAATTACTCTTTCAAACATGAACAGAATGTATTGTACAATGGCACCCATAATTACAGCTCTCACAGCTACTCTCACATTTTTTCCAAACCACACACACTGATTTTCTTCCCACATTTTAGACTTGATCATGCCAGCACAGGTTCTTGCTAAGTGTTTATTAAGCACACCTGCTTTTTCTTGAAATCCAACAGATATTTCTGGTTCTTAATTTATTTGAATTTCGAAAAAAGGATGGAAATGGCCGTGGTAAACACATATTTCAAGAAGAGGGAGGAACATAGAGTGACCTACAAGAGTGGAGGAAGGTGCACACAGGTGGACTATCTCTTATACAGGAGGTGCAACCGGAAGGAGGTAGGAGACTGCAAGGTGGTGTCAGAGTAAAATGTAGCTAGGCAACATCGGATGGTGGTCTCTAGGATGACTTTGGAAAGCAAGAAGAGGAAGCAAGTGAA
>VUQH01012337.1:8222-25428 GCA_015106775.1 Etroplus canarensis
CAATTTTCCCCCCCCCCCCTTTTGTACTTTTTTTTTTTTTTTTTTTTTTTTGAAGGTTTAACTCACAATCCTGTCACTGTGAGTCTTTGATGAGCCGCAAAACACACGTCCAAAGCAAAAGACACTCAAAAACCCAGAAGCATCCAAGATGAGATGTTTTAGCTTTGATCTGCAGCCGACCTCTCACCTCTCTGATTTTGCATTTTGTGCTCATGTAACATTAACGCCACATTCAATTCTCCAAATCAAGCCTCATGAATGGCAACACACTAAGTGGAAGGATGTTGAAGGGAAGCGAACAAGAAAGCCAGGAGTGAAGCAGTTTTTGTGTGTGTGTGTGTGTGTGTGTGTGGCAGTTTCTTAATCTAATAGCATGCAGAGGAAATAGAGCAGAGCTGGACATCCTTGACACACACTGACTCAATACCAAGACCTAACACTTTATCATCTGCAGTACCTGGACATGCCGTCTGTGACTCTGAGTGTGTGCGCGCATATAGGTGTGTGTGCGTCTGTGTGTGTGTGTGTGTGGCCCTAGGCGCTGTGAGGATGGGCAGTAGTTATTAACCTGCTGCCCAATTTCTGTCACGGCTGCTTTGTGGCTGCAAGCAGAGATGTTGAGTGCATGTGTGTGTGTGTGTGTGTGTGTGTCTGCTATGGAAGGACTCTTCCTCAGTGAAGTTATTACCAGAGCCCGACTCTTACAAATGACTGAATAAATGCCACTAAAGGAAATGATTGAGTTAGTGTGATTAAGTTTCTGTGTGTGTGCGTGTGTGTGTGTGTGTGTGTGCTGGTACAAAAGCATGTGGCAACACTGCGCGGCTTAACTCGGTTTTATGTGGCCGAATACATCAACAGAACAGTTTACAGTGTTTTTATTTAAAGGAAAAATAGTTGCCAGTCGGGGACCCGGTCAGTTAGACATACATATACACGCGCTTATTCCGTCTGTATTGCTGCAGCTCATGCTCGGTTTCAGTGAACGTGCGCTTGCGTGGATTTTTGATACCTGAATACAACGTTAGTCATTTGAAAGTCTGTGCAATCGCATGAACTATGATTGGTGAATTCCCACTGAGTTTTGGAAGGATGCACTGTCGCCATGCTCAGGCTGTGACACTAATGCCTGTTAGTGCCACACTGTTGAGAACTCTGTCGTCATGAAAAAGGAAGTTTTACAGGACTCTATGCGGTCCTGTGAAAAACTAAGTACACCCTATTATTTAATAGCTTTTAGAACCATGTTTAGCAGCAATAATCTAAAGTAATCATTATCTCTATGACGTTATCGGCCTCTCACATCGAATTTTGGCCACCTCTGCTTTACAACGTTGCTTCAGTTCGTTGAGGTATACAGTATAACAAGAGGATTTTGCAGTCAACTCAATCACCCAGGTCCTGTAGCTGCAAAACAAGCCCAAATCCTCACCCCTCCACCACCGTGCTTGGCAGCTGGTATGAGGTGTTTATGCACTGGATTTCACCAAACATGGTGCTGTGCATTGTGACCAAGCATCTCCACTTTGGTCTCACTTTGGACACTCTTCCAAAAGCTGAGTGGTTCGTTCTGAACTTTGCAAATCTAAGCTTACTCTGGCAACCCTGCAAGCCATACGTGTCCAATCATCCATTCATTTTCTTCCACTTATCCAGTTCAGGATAACAGGAGGCTGGAGACTATCCCAGCTGTTGTGGGGTGGGGGGCAGGGTGTACACTGGGCAAGTCATGGGGGCTAACACAGAGCGACAGACAACAATTCGCGAAGATACAGCTAGCCAGTAGATTCAAACCCAGGACCGCTGTGAGGCAACCATTCTACCCACCACACCTGTTCAGTGTTTTTCTAATTGTACTGTCACAAACTTTAACATTTTGCACGCTAACTGAGGTCTGCAGAGTCTGAGATGTGGCTTTTGGGTTTTTGGCTCTTGGGTCCGATCTAGTGATGACTTTGCTGGGACATCCACTCCTAGGAAGACTGCAGGATTGTGTTAACACACACCTGAATGCTTTAGAACTCAAAAGTGTGAAAACTTTTTATAGAGGTGGACACACTTGTCAATGGTCAAGTAATCAGGTGCATTTGATTAACAGCACCTAGCTCCATCTTACCTTCCTAATTCCTTTTAAAGCAGTAAGGGTGTACTTAGTTTTTCACATGACTGGACAGAGTCCTGAAAAGAACCAGACTAGCGCTAACAGACTAGCAGCTAAAATATCATTAGATTGAGTTCTTAATCATGCTGACAAAATCTGATACTGTGGGGGCCCCAAATAACATACAGGGTTAGTCCGCAAGCTAGAGGTCTGTTGGTTTGCAAGCACAGAGTGGCCTCGGATTGAGTCAAATTCCTGGCCTGACTTATTCTTTCAGTCCACCCCAGGCTGTCGGTAGAAGATTGTGCCTAAATGTGAGCAAGCAACTGTGTCTTTTACAGTGGGTGACAGTAAAATTTGTCACCAAATGACCTCGTACTTTACTGTGGTGTGTCACCTGATGGGGGCGGCTGTGACTCTGCAGGCAGAGCGGGTCGTCCTCCAACAGGAAGGCTGGCGGTTCGAGCCCTGGCTTCTCCAGTCTACAAGCCGAAGCATCCTTGGGCAAGACTCTGAACCCCCAATCGCTCCCGATGCATTCACTGGAGTGTGAATGTGTGTGTGAGATAGTTAAATGCACTTACTGTATGAATGTGTGTTTGTGAATGGGTGAATGAGGCTTGTAGTAAAAAGCACTTTGAGCTCAGTTGGAGTAGATAAGTGCTATATAAGCACCAGTCCATAAAGATAGACATCTTTAGTGCCTAACTAATAGGGAAGGCTTAGGATCATAGTATAGCTGCCAAACATCAGCTCTTCTAATGGTCTGCGTTTAAACCATTTGACCCCAGTTAGGTTCTGTATCACGGTTAAAACCCAGACAGCAACACGGGCCTGTATTTGACACGATAAAGGTGTGATACAGTAAAACTTAGTTTAGTACTTGCTCTTCATTTCTTTACCAAACTCCTGAGATACAAAAACAACAACAATCGCAACGATTTAACCGAATATTTTTTCGGCCACAAAAAATATTGGAGATATGAGAAATATGATGACTTCAAGTTTCTTACTGTCCTTGAAATGTACCATTATCAGTTGTGATTTGCTACTATCAATCATTGGGAAAGAAAACCTGTCAAACTGTCATCCTTTTTTATTTTCGAATGGACAGAGATAAAACTCATTGATTCAAATGCAGATCTCAGGCTGGGGGGAAAAAAGTTGAAGAGTGTCAGCATTATAAAGATTTCATCCCCAGCGTCTTCGTGAATGTAGTCACATAAACATCGCTGATGTATCAGTGTGCTTTTCAGCAAAATGTGCGTGTGTGTGTGTGTGTTTTGGTGTCCGTGTGTGAGTTGTGATGCTCCCATAACCATTACAAGCCACAATGGAGCAGAAAGGCTGCCGGTTTATCTTCTGATCAATGCTGCGAGCTGTCAAACCACAAACACGCACCCACATGTACTTATACCCCCTCTCGTTCACCCCGTGCTCACTCTCTAATGCGCCCTCTTTTGAACATGCGCGCACACACATTTACTCAGACCCCTGCAGTGAAAATGTAGTCATGTTGATTGCATTTGTGTGTGTTTTCCCCTCAACAGACTGTCAGCCTGTCAGGCTGAAATGTTCTGACAGGCTCGGCTGGAGGAAACTCTGCGGCGTCATGGAGACCAGCGTAGAGATTAAACTGCATAACAAATGTCCATTTACACTCCAAAGCCTCCTGTTAACGTTCACTTCATCTCAACTCATGTTCAACGCCCAAGACCTCGAAGGCTTCAGTGCTCATTAACATCTGAATTATGACGGATTTATGCTTTTGTGTTTGGAATTTTAGGACTCTGATCTCTGAACTTTTCACCACTGGTTGTTTTAGATGTTGAAATGCCTCTTTTCACAGACTGAGCCACTGAACAAGTCAACTTGTTAATATTAGAGCTACCTCGGTGGACAAAAAAACAGTGAAGTCCCAAAAGTATCAAGTCCTTGATTGAAAGTCAAGTCTTAAGTCAGCTGAGAAAAGTCCACATTAGGTGTTATTAAAGAACATGTCAATACATGTGTCAGGATTTGCCAGTGGGCGCCTCTGGTCGAGTCTTATTACTCTGGTGGCAAATCAAGCCCCAAGTCAAATGAGAAAACTTGTGTCCCACAAGTATTGTTCGAGAGCATGTCAGGTCTCAAGTCTTATCAAAGCAAGGCTCAAGTTGGGCTAAAATTCCCACTGGCTACTTGGAACTCATGTTCATCAAAACAACTTTAAGTCTGAAAAGTCTCAGAAGTCTCAAGTAAATCAAGTCTCATGCCTTTAAAGGAATGCCAAGACTAAATCAGTCACGAAAGTCAGTCTAAAGACTCGATCCAACAAATTTAAATAGCAGTAAATCTAATGTGTCTTAAGTACTTTGTGGTTGTTGAGTGTCGTAATGATCTGTAAGATTCACACACACCTCGTATTTTCCTGGAAGCCAGGGCACCAATTTTGAAATTTCCAAAACTGTCAAAAAGCGTTACAATTACGTAAGCCCTCATGACATGTGGCATGTTGTCATAGATTGTTGTAATTCCTTTGTACATTTTGAACACATCCCAATCTTATATAAACATAGCTGGCTTGTTCAGCAAATTTTTCCACAACGAAGGGTCATGAATGTTCACCTCATCTCGTGAAAGTCATGTCATGTGAATTTGAATTTGTAACATTTTCCTTATGTTTCCTAAACAATTTGTCATATTTTTATCTTCACTGTAACTGCTCTGCAATGGGTCACAAGGAGTAGTATATCATCATAATTTTTTCTTAACCATTTCATAAAAACTGCACTAAAGAGGCCACCCCGTTATGAATCATTCATGTTGTCTTGATTTGTAATCAAATTTGCATACAGTGGTGATATAAAGTCTACGCAGCCCTGTTAAAATACCAGGTCTCAGGTTTCTGATGTAAAAAAACGGGAGCATGATACATAATTTCAAAACTTTTTCCCTGTCACATTTTTCATGTGACAGCAATCTCCCTTATTCTCCATATGTCTGGACTATGGGGTAGGGTCACAAGATGCAAGGTTTTTCTTACACACAAATATCCAGGCCTGGCTAAATTATACAACAAAACAATAAACAAATAAAAACACATCAGGTCTCCTAAAATCAAGTGGGAAAAATATGTGGTCAGAAAAATATATGGCCTGATGAAACTAAGGTTGAACTTTTTGACCGCAATTCCAAAAGTATGTTTGGTGCAAAAACAACATTGTGCATCACCAGGAAAACAGCATACCCATGGTGAAGCATGGTGGTGGCAGCAGCATGCTTGGGGTTGTTTTTCTTCAGCTCCAACTGGTGCTTTAGTCAGGGTGGAGGGACTTAAGAACAGTTTCAAATGCCAGACAATTTTGGCCCAAAACCTTCAGATGTCTGCTAGCAAGCTGAAGCTAAAGAGGAACGTCACCTTTCAGCATGACAATGACCCCAAGCACAAATCCAAATCAGTAAAATTGGCTTCACCAGAAGAAAGTGAACGTTTTGGAAAGGCCCAGCCAGAGCCCAGACCTAAATCCAACTGAAAATCTGTGGGATGACCTGAAGAGTTCTATGCACAAGCGATGCTCTCAGTCTGACAGATTTTAAATACGTTCAAGAGGAAGAGTGGGCAAATTCAAGATGTGCCATGCTGATAGACTCCTACCCAAAAAGACTGAATGCTGCAATTAAAGCAAAAGGCTCCTCAATAAAATCTTAGTTTTAGGGTGTGCAAACTTATGCAACTAGCTTATTGTACATTTTTGGTTTTTTAATTTTTCCCCTTCACAGAATTATTTATTTTCTTTCAATTGGATTGTACAGGTTATATTTTATATTAAATGAGGAAAACATTTTGAAGTGATTTATTATTATTATTATTTGTTTACATCAGAAAGTCCTGGTTTTAACAGGGGTGTGTTCACTTTATATATCCACTGTAAATGGGAACTGAATTTGACCAAAGTCAAAATAATGTCAACTCTATTTCATTAAACTAAATGATTAAGTTCTTAGACTGTGTTTTAAACTGCTTTTTTGTTTGTTTGTTTTTGTTGTTTTTTTAGTACAAGATTTTACCAGGAAACAGGCCAAAATTAGGAATATTTCTGCTTTTAATTATTAAGATAAGTCAGGCGTTTGAATTATTAAATCTTAAATCAAGTCTCACTGGCACTCAGCCGGTCCAGCCTGTAGTGTAAATTTTTTTGACTGAATCCTGAAATATTTGGTTTTGATTTTATCAAACTAAAATGCTGTTTTTCAATGCAATTCAATTTTATTTATATAGCACCAATTCAGAGCAAAAGTCACCTCAAGGTGCTTTACACTGTAAGGTAAAGACCCTACAGCGTTAGAGAGAAAACCCCAACAATCAGATGATCCCCTATGAGCAAGCACTCTGCGACTGTGGGAAGGAAGAACTCCCTTTTAACAGGAAGAGACCTCCGGTAGAACCAAGCTCAGGGAGGGGCAGCCATCTGCCTCAATCGGCTGGGAGTGAGGGGAAGAGAGAAAGGAGAGCAAAGAGAGACACAGACTATGGGAGAGACTATGTTTTAAGGATTCCTTGGTGATTTCTGTTATTAGCATATCAAGCAACCTCACGTGACCCTAATGTTATCTGCATGCTAGTTTGTTCCGGTTAGCTTGATTACAGCTCTAGCAGTTCGAGATTGACAGTGTAGAGCGTAAAATTAATTTCTTGTTGCTCTGGTTTGGTCCCCACCAGCTGCATTCTCATCTATTTCTATGAATGCTCTCGAATCTAACAGAAATATGTCAAAGATCTCTCGGCTGAGAGCCTGAGCTCTGCTGCAATTCACAAAGTGACATTCACTAAACCTCGACAGAGCAACGCAACAAAGAAAATGTCAAAATAGTTTAGATATGAAAGTTTTGCTAAAGTGGTGGGGGCACACTCAACGTCAGGATGAGAGATGTCGCCCTGAAAGTAGGACATCGTCTGCCACCAGAGAGGCTTCAAACAACTTAACACACTTTCCTTCACTCTCTGACAGTCACTCGCTACATCTGCTCAGAACTTTTTAGGCGTCCACAGAAACGCACGAGTGACGTCCGCTTGTGTGCGATTAACGCACACTTACTGTATACGCGGAGATGGAATCACACACTTGCATCGTGCTGCCAGCGCTCCTGCAGACTCACCAGGTGGAGAGTTTGCCTTACAGCGGTGGGGAATACAGCCAACACCCAGCATTCCTTCAACACATCTCCTGCCTCGATCTTTCAAAAAGGGAAGGAGGGACTCAAAATCCCCACAGTATCGCCACTCTGTCGAACGAGAATAATAGATTTTGAAGGAGGAGAGCGGCACGTTGAGGGCAGAGAGAAAGTCCTTCAGCTGCACCACCGTGGATTGAAACCTGAAAGTATTTAACTGGGTCTCAAAACTGCAACAAATACGATTATTCCTCTCCAAACCAAAATGACACAATTAACAGGAATAACAGAAATCATGCCAGAACTGCAAATACAGAAAAGCCAGTGTGCTTCTGTGACTGGGTTTGCTTTGGTTGTCAAATCAGTGAAGGTGACGATTGTTGGGTTGCATGCGATTCCTCAGGCTGCTGTGCATAAAGTCTCAGGGCTACAGTACAAACTCCATCTTATGACTAAGATCAAATGAAAACACATCAAGGCGTGACTTTTTCTCTGTTGCTATTCTGAAACCGGAGCACTGATGACGTAGCGGCTCATCTCGTTCACGATCACTCGCAGCTCACAGGTTTTTGTGATGTGTGAAGCACAGAAAGCAAGTGATACGTTTTCTTGTCGTCGGTTGGCTGGCACATCCAGGACAGGCCCGATCTTGGTATAAAACATTATTATGCCGTAAATAAACCTAATGATGGCGTTTATGTATAGATGGACTCAAACACATTTACAATCCAGAACAACGCTCTCAGAAGCAGTGATTCTTTTGAAAATCGGAAAGAGACCATAAAGTGACAAGTGTGACTATGACCTCGAGCACAATTTGGGTAAGGCCCCATTAGGTGATGATTGTGTGGAAGCTTGACTAAAGTCTGACCAATACGCTGCAAGGAAAAGTAATGCCTGAGAAAGCAGAAAAAGTGTTTATAAACTGATGAAATAATATGACCTTGAGCTTCAGCTTAAGCTCAATTTGGATGAAGACTGATTGAATTATGACCTGTACTGCGGGACCGGGTCCCTGGTTCGATTCCAGGTGTGGAACCCTCTCAGCATGGAGGGTTGCATCACGAAGGGGATCTGGCATCAAAGCCTCTGCCAAATTACCCATGTGGATTAATCAGCTGTGGCGACCCCTTGGGGGCAATACAAGGGAGCAATACAAGAGAAGCAGCAATTCTTGAGAATTGTGGATGGACGAATGGACGGTCGTTGGTCCAAATAAGGCTAGATGCAAAAAATTTTAATCAAGTTTGAATCCCAACTCGTTTGGAACTCGAAATTTCGTGATCCATATAATTTTTCTCAGCTTTTTTCAAGCTTTGTGATTAAAATCTTTCATGGTTAATATAATCTCACATTTCCACCCCGAAACAGGGTGGCTCGGCCACTATGTGTTGGTAATGAATTACTGCCTCAAGTGGAGGAGTTCAAGAGTCTCTGGGATTTGCTCACGAGGGAGGGAAGGAGTGGAGCAAGAGACTGACAAACAGATTGGTGCAACATCTGCAGTGATCACTGAAGTAAAGAGAGAGCTGGGGATGCAGGTGAGAAGCTGCTGATTTACTGGTCTACCAACCCTCAATTACGAGCTATGAACCCTCAGGCCATGAACTGCAGGCTGTAACTCAAAGAATACAATCATGGATGCAAGTGGCATTTATGAGCTCCTCCAAAAGGTCTCTGGACTGTCCTCTGGAGACGGGGTGAGGAGCTCGGTCATTTCGGAGGAGCTCCAAACACAGCAGCTGCCGCTCGGCATCTGGCTCGAGAGGGGTATTTCAGGCATGTCCTGTCGGGTGGCTACAGCGGACCAATGTCGGGACACAATCGAAACGATTATGACTTTCAGCTGGCTTGGAAGTGCCTTGGTGTCCTCACAGAAGACCTACAGCAGTAGAAGCAGCAGAAGATGAACGGCCAGGAACGGATGATGGAGGAAAAAAAAGCCAGAAATTCAAGATAACGAATTATTAAAAGGTGTACTTTTCTTTTTGGCTTTTATAATTTTATTGTCATTACTCATGACTTGGCTGTTAGGTAGTGTCAGTTGGCTGCGCCTTGTGATCAAGCACCTCCAGCTTCACGACTGATATTCAAATGAAGTTGGGCTTTAGTAGCAGTGACACTGGCTGTTGTCAGCGGGCTGGTATCAAGGCTTGTATGGTAATTTTCCAGATGATTCCCAGCCCTGCTCGCTGGTGCCGCTGCTGTAACAGCACCGAGGGTCTGAATCTGTTTAATGTCTAAACAAGCAGCAGTCAGCTCGAGGTCAGAGAAGTGAGCCGAGGAGACCGAGGGAAGCTGTAAAACGCTGTAAAAATAAATGCTTCAAACCAGACATAAACAAACTGTCAGCTGTAATAAAGAGAAGAGCCGCTCTGCTGCTGGAAGCTGCCGCAGCTCAAACACAGACAGATGGAAGGAGAGCTAGGAGCTTTATCTACTGCGAATGTTGAGATTCAAGACATTTATGTTTAACTTAGTAGGTACTTGGAGGAAAGTTTTTATTGATAAACTCATATAAATGCCTCAATCCTTGACTCGAATGTATGTATTTTTTGTGGTTTCAGCTAAGAAAACAAATATAGTTTGATTTCTGTCATGTGTCACTGTTGAAGCCAAGACGGTCCTGACATCACAG
Source organism: Etroplus canarensis (assembly GCA_015106775.1). Taxonomy (NCBI): domain Eukaryota; kingdom Metazoa; phylum Chordata; class Actinopteri; order Cichliformes; family Cichlidae; genus Etroplus; species Etroplus canarensis. The sequence continues at coordinate 18,116 of VUQH01012337.1, forward strand.
CGTTCTGGTAGTCTTATCACCTCATCCAAGTGCTGCAATTGCCACGAAAGTGTCTTAATGTGAAAGACGTGCTATGAGAGGGTTTGACGGAAAAAAAAAACAAAAAAAACAAAAAAACGGTAAAGCAAATTGTTTTATGACTACAACGGGAGGTGCAGCAGGAGGATACGGGAGGATGCTCGTCAAGAGAGGAAAATAGCGTAAGGAATGCAAAGCAGGTGATAAATTGAGAAAATTAGCTGCATAAGTTGCTGAGCTATTTGGGAATCTGTCAAGTCTTGATGCACATCACGCTGACACAAAGAAAATAATCCTACTGTCAGTCGTCGAAGCCGGTGGCCACTTTGGTACCGCTCCATGACTAACTGGGTTTGTTGCCATAAGCGGACATGGTCAGAACCCGTTGGCATCATATTTAAGCTTTGAAAGCCAGCAGCTTTAAAAAAAAAAAATGGCAGTATCAGACGCCCTGAGAGTGCTTTCTATATTTTTTTAAAAAATAAAGTCATGTGAAAAAGACAGTTTTCACAGTACACTATGCTGTCCTGTGGAAAAGAATTAAGTACACCCTTACCAGCCAGGTGTTGGTAAACAAATATACCTGTGAACACTTCTATGAAGCAGACGTGTTGGCAGTTTGCTGGGTTGGAGTATTCCGGAGTGTGCCACGATCTTCCCAATCAAGATGTTGCAATGGCCCAGTCAAAGTCCAGACCTCAATCTAAAGGAACTGCTGTGGCAAATGCTGTTCATAAAAAATGCCCACAAGCCTCAATGAACTGAAGCAATATCCCTCCAAAATGCTGTGACACACTCATTAAGTCATTAATGTCATCATCGCTGCCCAAGATGGTTTTACAGATGCTTTTTCTGGGACCTCACAGAGTCCAGTGACTACTTTTGTTGCCACATGACTGCAGACAGTTGAGGACAACAAAACTGTGCAAAACAAACAGTTCAGTTCCCTCACTTTGTCAGAGCTAAGTTTTTTCTTAAAGAAATTTTCAGTCCTGTTTAGGAATATACACAACCTTACAGAATCATAAAAATGGGTACGTAAAACAGGCCGGTCTCTCTTCTTACTTTGGCCATTCAAAATACAGAATCAAAACCTCAGTATTATTGGTTTAAGACACAGTGCCTTGTTTTTTATGGATTCCAGATGTTAGATCAATTTTCAGAGACTTGTTTCTACAGAACAGAGGAACCCGCAGGTAGTCTGCATCCGTCTCAGTTGGGCTTTGACACTACCTCTAAGACAGTTCTGTTGTTAGATATCTACCAGTCTATATGTAGAGCAACACTTGACAGGGTTGAGGGTTCTACTTTTTTTGGAAAATGGTATTCATAATGAATCCAATCTATTAATCAGGCTCCCCGAAGCATCTGCAGGGAAGCAGAACTTCACAGAACGGCAAGCTTTGAAAAAAATTCTAAGGGTGAAATAAATTGTATGAAATGTTGACTCAAAACCACACCGACCATAAGCAATCACAAAGGCAATTTCGACACCAGTTTTCAAAGTTTAAAAAAGCGCCTCCAGACAAATAAAAATACTGTAATACAAATTCCAATGAAATAAACAAGACAAAGACCAGATATAAATTGAAGTCAGGGTTATACAAACATAACTGGAATGAAATAAAAAAAAATAATTGAAAAAGGTAAAAAAAAAACCCAATTTACTTAAATGAAAAAAATGTAAAGTTGTCTTTCCTTGAAACAACAAGGTGTCGGTTTAATGAGGCAACACAACACACATTTAATTGAAGAGGTTTCATTTAATAAATACTAGCTGCGGGAAAGTAATATGATGCTTAAACGTGTAAAAATGCATACAGAGCAGGAACGCACGCAGCATGAGCATCATACTTAAAAAGACGTGACACACGCACACGCCCAGTTTCACAGTCTGTCTGAATTCAGCCGAACTGTTTCGACAAAATGCTGCTAATGGAACGGAGAGTAGCATTGTCCCTCCTCCTCCTCCTCCTCGCACCAAAAACAAATTAATTTTTTCTCTGCTCACTGATTAAAAATGTACCTACCACATGCAGCTCAGAGCCGTGTGCAACAGGAGCCCAATATGCAAATCTCACCCTTTTTAAGACTTATCTACATATCAAATATTCTCCAGGCTTCAACTCTCAGATATTGTACACTGACCGAAGGCTCGGGTGTGTGTGTGTGTGTGTGCGCGTATACATAGCTTCAGATGGAGCGTGTGTGTGTGATTCTCAGTCAGATGGTAGCTGCAGACAGCAGTGTGTCTGAGCTCTCATGTTTATCAAAGAGAAGCAGTTATATCTGAGAGCGCTGGATGGCCTTGTGCTGCCAGAGCTAATCACAGTGACGTGTGTGCATGTGTGTGTGTGTGTGTGTTTGAAGGGAAACAAGCTTATTACTGCACTGAGAGGTGAGGTGGCATGAGTAAAATTAGGGGCAACAAGCTCGAAGTGTGCGCGTGACTATTTCTGTGTGCGCACATCATACAAAACGGGTGAGAATAGTGACCGTGGAGTACACAAGGCTCAGAGTGGGTAAGTGTAAAGCATTCAGTTTACTGTGTCTTTCAGTGAAGCATGGGGTAACACAGAGGCCAACACATTAAATGTGGGGCAAAGACTGTGTTTGTGTAGGACAATGTAGGACATGTTGGCAATTCTGGGACGTAGGGTGAAAATTTCACATCTAGCTTAAAAATAACAGCACAACAAAGTGTACAGGTTACAGATTCGGACATTTAGAATTTAAAAGAGAAGCTGTATTTCATCTGAATGCAACCTTTGTAAAGTCCCTCACCAAGTAAATACAAAAAGGGTAGAAGAAATCTAAAGCTTGTTGTCTGGGTCTCTATAATCTTTTCATACTCTTGAATTCTTTTTCTATGCCAGTAATTAAGTGGATGTTAACTGTTATTACAGTTGCTGTTTCTATCTGGCAATCATCTTTGCATTCCAGCAGGGATACAGCCGGGGATTAGCACACCCCTATTCCCCATAAATAACGATTTTAGCATACACTACACTATCGTACACTACTGCTCAAAAGTTTGGGATCACTTGCAAAATTCATTGTTTTTCCAAAAAAACCCCACACTTTCACGCAACTCACGAACAACTGTATCCATTTCACAAACAATTAAAATGAATCAGATGATTTTCAAAGAATCATCTACATTTTTGCCTATTATCAGCAGCTGTCAGTCCTCTGCATCAATCTCCTGCTATGGCTGCCAATCCAAGTTATTATTTTATAAGGCTAATTGGTTATTAGAAAACCCTTTTGCAATTGTGCTACACAACTAAAAACCGTTGTGCTAACAAGGGAGCAAAAAAGGGAGCATGGCATTCTTTAGGTTAGTTTAGCATCTGAAGCATCAGCAGTTGTTTGTTTACAGGCTCAAAATGGTGAGAAAGAAATAACTTTGTTCAGAGACCCGTCAGTCTATTGTGCTTAGAAAGGAAGATTATTTAATGCGAGAAACTGCGAGAAAACCTAAATCTCTTACCATGCTGTTAACTACTCCCTTCAGAGAGCAGCATTAAACTGGTACTAACAAGGACAGACAAAGGAGTGGGAGGCCTCGATGCATGACTGTGCAAGAAGACAAATATCTGAGAGTATGTAGTTAGACAAAGACCCCTCACAGGTCGTCAGCTGGCGGCTGCACTAAATGGTACCCGTCACACACCAGCGTTAGTATCAACAGTGAAGAGGCGACTTCGGGATGCTGGACTTCAAAGCAGAATTGCAAGAAAAAGCCATATCTCAGACTTGCCAATAAAAAAGAAAAGACTGAGATGGGCAACACAGCATAGACACTGGACAATGGAAGACTGGAAGAAGGTATTATGGACAGATGAGTCATGTTTTTAAATGGACTTCTCTTTTTTCTCCCCACAGCAGTTCTTTCATTATTAGTGTCTGTTGTTCAGCATTTATCAGCTCTAACTCGAGTAGCATTTCTGTCACTGTAGTCGCCACTGTCTGAAATAAAAAACAGGAATTACAGATAAGAAGTACAATAAAAACTCAATAGCAGTACAGGCACCCCACTGCCAGCTAATGTCTTGGCAGCGAATTGCACGACAACACAGGCACACCTCGCAAATGCAAAAATGCTGGTAACAGCGTCAGCCACTATGGTTTAAGCTCTACATAGCTCCGCCGCGTAGCAATAAATTAATCTTCATTCAGAATCCTGCCTTGACATGGTGATACGATAGGGCTGTGGCTCTTGGTTGGCCTACGATAGTTGGCTGGTGAAGGACAACTGTTTGTGATCAAGATGAGGGACGGTTGAACAGCGATTGCCTCTCTCCAATCTCACACTCCTGTTTGTGGAGAACTTGTTGCTAAATGACTTAAAAATGACCTGATTCTGGGTGAGGGTATTGTCTGCTAATCGCTGCCCTGTTTTGAAAGTCATTCCTCGATCCAAGATTTTGGATATGACTGCATTAATTAATTATTTACTATTTTAATTAATAATTACATTTAATTCTTAATCAGGTCTTATGTTCCCTGGTTCCTGGATTCGTGAGACTAAAGGTGAAACCATTCAAAGCAGTATAATTATCTTTGGCTAATTTGTAAAACTAAATGAACTGCCAATTGAGTATCATCATCAGTGTCTCCTGTAGCGTAGCGGTTTATACGGTTTTAGGTCCCTGGTTTAATTCCAGTTGGGGACACAAGCCTCTCTCAAGATAGAGGGTTGCATCAGGAAGGGCATCTTGTATAAAAACTCTGCCAACTTACCAATACGGATTAATCCACTGTGGTGACCCCTTGGGGGAAATACAAGGCAGCAGCTAAAGGCACATTTTATCATCATTGATAATCAGCCAGTACTGACATAAACCGTATTGTGTATTTTAGATCTACACCACTTTACAGACCAGCAGCATTACACAGTGCAGCATTACAATAATTTAGGGTTCCAGTCAAAACCATTTGGATTCATCCTGTGGGGAACATGAATCTTTGCCCAAAATTCAATAGCTCATCCCGTAGCTTGCCCCCATTTTTTAATCTTGACAAAAAAAGTTGGACCACGAGAGGGACTGACATTAGAGTCCTGCTGCTAATGGAGCTAAAAGGTGGGCCTTTGTAAATGTTCTTTTCCATTGTTGAGACACACCTGTTCCCAACCACCCAGCATCAGATTTCATCCGAGCCAACTTTCCTATTAGGCACTCGTCCAGAACAGAACAAGTGCATAGTTACACCAGATCATGTGTTTCGGTAAATGCCCCCTCACATCTCATCATCACTGTGCACTCTTTGCTGAGTAGAAGCCAATTAAACAGATGAGTTGTGAACACAAATGAAATATCTTTACCATACAAGACTATCACAGAGGACGATCAATCATGGCTGAGGCTGCGAGCTTCTTAATTAAAAGCCAAAGAATTCAAATGGAGTCTTGTGAGACAATTCTTCAGCAGCCATCACTCTTACTCGCACCAAAAAAAAAGCTTTTGAAGCAAGTCGGCTTCCTCAAATTCCATTAGTCTGTTTTGTGTTGAAAAAAAAATTCAGAAAGGTGGGAATCAAACCGTTAAACAATGCTTTCCTTGAGTAGCACAATTTCAATCACCTCCCCTCACCCCTCATTCAGCCGGGCTAGCATAGCTAGCTAATTAGTTCTAGTGAAAGGCTTCTAATTAAATTGGCCTAATGTGGAGGCCCAGGCTGTGAGACAGAGGAGCAGCTGAAAAATATCACACAGAAAAACGTGTGAATGCACGAACGAAGACTACACACATTTTGAACTCTCAAACATGCATGTTTAGACACCGCACATCCATGCAACCAAAGAAAAGGGAACGACACATTATGAATCAAACACTTCTGTTGTAAAGTTCCTCTCAGTAGAAAAGTGCATTGAAGATATTTTATTTATATTCCCTTTGTATTTAATCCCTTTTAGACATACATTCCTGTCATTAGTCTGAAGGTAGTTAAATGGAATGAATGCTTTTTTTAGAGTAGTCTTGAGCAGTAGTTCTCCAGGCATTCTGAAAGTTTTTCTTTGGACATTGGCTGCTTTTTCACTCACGTTCAATCCAGTCCTTGTAGCTAAAGATTTTTAGAAGAATTTTTTTTTGTCTGTTAAGCCTTTTATCCCTATGAAACTTTTAAACATCAAAAAGGCACCTAACACGAGGAAGGAACCAATGCTGTGTCTACACATTACAGACAACTTCGCAAAGAACCAATTTTAAACTATCTTTAGGCACTTTGTTACAAGCAGTGTGTCACAAAAACACATACTTTGTTCCCAGTTCTTTAGTTGAATCTATGAAAAATGCCAGTGAGAACACAGTTTGACAAGCATAAAATGGCATATTTGTACCAACAAGGAGATTCCTAAAGAGCAATTAGCCAAAAATTTGGCATATCTCGGCATGACTTGCAGTGTGTCCTTCATAAATTTCAGGAAACTCTACAAGTGGAGGACAAAAGAAGAAGTGGCTGGTCTAAAAAAACTATTGACAGCAAATGAACAGTATCTGAAGTCATGTCCTTAAGAAATAGGGAAAAAATACAGCAAAGACCTGACACAGGACCTGAGAGATACATCTGACCCTTCAGTTGATCCATCTACTGTTTACCGAAGCTTCATCTGAAATGGTCTCAGCAGAAGAGTGGTTGTCAAGAAGGCATTCTTAAGGAAGGGAAACAGGGAGAACAGGCCTAAGTGTGCCAATTTACAAAAGAGCTCAACTGAAACTCAGTAGCAACAGGTCTCACAAAGTGACCTCATCTGAGTTGCTGAGACCTCCATCTTCCTGGCCACCTCCTCCAACTCTTCTAGGGGGACATACCCAAACTAGCCAAGAAAAATAATCTCTCTAGTGGGTTCTCGGTCTGCCTTGAGGCCTCCTCCCAGCGGGACATGCCTGAGATGCTTCCTAGTCAGAAGTTGGAACCACATCAGCTGGCGCCTTTCTATGTAGGAGTAGAAGCTCTACTCTGAGCCCCTCCTGGATGGCCGAGCTCCTTACCCGATCTCTAAGGGAGCGCCCAGCAACCCTTTGGAGGAAACTCATTTCTGCTGCTTGTACCTGTGATCTCATTCTTTAGGTCACCACCCAGAGCTCTTCATCATAGGTGAGGGCGGAAGCACAGATTGACCGATCAATCGAGAGCTTCATTTTCACACTCAGCTCTCTTTTCACCACAACAGACCAACCCATCTGTCAATCTCCCGCTGAATTCTTCCCTTGCTCATGAAAAAGATCCCAAGATTTTTTTTTTTTTTTTTTTTTGTAAAAAAGGGGGGGGGGGGGGGTGGGCCGGCC
>VUQH01012349.1:5031-19508 GCA_015106775.1 Etroplus canarensis
AGACTACATAAAAAAAGTCAAAAGAATGCCACCTACATAAAATATGAAAGGCACCACATATGCAAACACTGCAGTCACCACTCAACTTATAAGAGAATTACATCTACATTTAAAAATTAAGAAAGACAGCGGTGTTAACACATTAACCCTTGGAGTGCGTTGTGAAAAGAAAGGGATGGCCAACAGGAGCAAAGGCCCAAAAGACATTTGGAGTAAAAAAAAAGACAACAGAAAAGCATCAAAGAAAAATTTAAGGAAGAGAACATGATAAGCATGGCAGTGAGAAAGACAGACACAGAAAGAGACAGAGAGAGAGAGAGAGGGAGAGAGAGAGAGGGAGAGAGGATCAGCAGTCTCAAATGTGAATAAGCTTAGCAGCAACGAAACACAACTCTTTGGCTTTATCTGATCAGTCTGAGCCCTATAGTCTAAATCACAGTCATACCACTCATATTAGAGAGCTGGAGCACTTTTAATTATAAACCCATCCACAGGGGCCGGTGAATATGATAGCATGTTTGAAAAAACTGGAGCCAGAGAGAGAGAGAGAAAAAACACAGAGAGACAGACAGGGAGTTCACTGGCACCATGAAAGCTTTTTAGAAGGAGCAGCATCATCGCTGAATGCTAATGCTTTTTACCTTGAGGCTGACCATTAACATACATTCACACACACACAAAGGAAGCAGCCACACACACACTTACGCTCTCAAAGACATTCAAACACATGCATATTACACATACATGACTGCATTTCCATATGTATGAGAGCTGACACATTTGTAGTGGGTTTTTTTTTAGTTTGTTTGTTTGTTTTTTTGTTTTTTGCAGCTAAGCCTAATGGGAGAACCAGGTGGGCTTTTTTTGCCTTTGTGTGTCTGCATAGCATTGTGTGTGTGTGTGTGTGTGTGTGTGTGTGTGTGTGTGTGTGTGTATGTGTGTGTGTGTGTGAGCGTGTGAGCATTTGATACAGACACATTGACACAGTAATCAGTGAAAAGGGAGGCCCTGGCTGAAGGAGACATGGCCAGCCAACTGTCAATCATGTCACCCACACAGCATTACCACACACAAATACCCATTCATTAACACTGATACACTCGTCCTTGAGAAGAAATAGTAACATTGCTGAATGGCTGTTTTGAGGATCATGGGTCACTTGCAACATTACCTAAACTATGTTCGATACCATGAGTTTAAGTCTGCTTCTTAAGCCATTTTACCCACTCCCTCTCCCTCCTGGCGTGATATTTATAATCACAAATGGTATCAGCAAATTAATTTACACTGCATTAGAAAGCACTGAAAGCATTTCTGTTATAAACCGATTTAATTATGCTATTTGAGTACTTTCTAGTCTTCTAAAAAGGATCACTAGTACAAAAAGTTAAAAAATGCATCACCTCATTCTCAGTCAATGGTCTCCACAGAACAACCAACTTAAACAAAAGAGCTACTGGACATACCAGAACATAGACAATAGGATTCATTTAATAGCTAATTTAACTAAACACATTTAAGGCATACAGTATGTTATAGCAAATGTGTACTGTGATATACAGTCCTTTCCAAAAGTATTGGAACAGTAAGGTCAATTCATTTGCTTTGCTGTGCACTGAAGACATTTGTATGGGAGATCAAACTATGAAAATGAAGAGAGAGATCAGAGTTTCAGCGTTTCCCTGGTATTTATATGTATATATGTTAACCAACATAGAACACATTTTGTATTAAAAAACACAAAATTTTTCAAGTGAGCATAACTATTAGAACCGTATTTTTAACTAAAGTCAAAACACTTCATATTTGGTTCCATAGCTCTTGCTCGCAATAACTTCATCAAACTTGTGACCCATAGATTCAACCAGATTTCCTATTTCTTCATTATTTATGCCTTCCCAGGCTTTTACAAAGGCATCTTTATTTGTTGTCTGTTTTGCTGGGTTCCTCCCTTCAATCTTCTCTTCAGGAGGTGCATAATAAAACCACTTCTGATTATTTTAGATGCATTTCTACATAAATTGACAGACAGTATGTTTCTGTACATGTCAGCATTCATTCTGCTACTACTATCATGAGTTAAAAGTGACTGAGCCTGTTCCAGAAGTGGCCATGCAAGCCCAAGAACTAACACAACCTCCACCATGCTTCACAGAAGAGTTTGTATGTTTAAGCTATTAGCAGATCCCTTTCTCCATCCTTTAGCTTTTCCATCATGTTGACAGGTTTATTGTTGTTTCATCAGTTCATAAAACTTTCTCACATAACTGTATTGGCTTATCTCTGTACTATTCTGTACTGCAAATTACAATTTGACTTTCTGGTTTTAATGCTTCTCCTTTTTCTGCATCTTGCAGTATGGCCTCTGTATTGTTGTTTTCTAAGTGTCCTTTAAACAGTAGACTGTGATTGCTCATGATGTTACTGACTGTTGTTCTGGAGGTTTCTCACCATTAGCCTGTCATTAGTTGTTGTTTTACTTTGTTGACCAGTTTGATGCCTGTTGCTAGGGTTTCTTTCTTTTTCAGGACATTCCAATTGTGGTACTGGCTACTAGCTGCCGAGTGTGTTTGGTATACTGCTGATGGATTTTCTCCCTTTTCTTAGCTTCAGAATGGCATGCTTTTCTCCCACAGACAGCTCTCTTTTCATGTTGGTCTACCTTTCTTAACTACAAATGCAGTCTTCACAAGTGAAAGCCAGCCTGAGAGTAGATATCCAGGGCTACTAAATGATAAAACCATCAATCTAACATGACATAACCTAGGTAACAAGAAACACCTGTTGCTTATCTTGTTCCAATACTTACACTTACTTAAAAAACTGGGTGATTCGATACAAATAGTGTTATGTTCCATATTATTTATTGTATCCAGATGTAAACACGGGGACTAAAAGCTTAAACTTTGATCTCGCTTCTCATATTCATCTTTTAATCTGACACACAAATTTCTTTCTCCAATACTTTTGGACTCTTTCAATAATTTTGGTATGTAATTATAATGTAGAGCATATACTAAGCCAGTTTTAGATCAGTTTTTGTGTCTGTGGTTTTAAACCTTCATGAAATAATTCACTAAAAATAATCTCAATTTGAAAAGATTTTCAATAAAAGTCTGGCCACATCTGCAAAATATGTAGAAAGACAAAAAAAGGGGGGAAAAACACCAACCCCTTTGCTATCAAAAGGCAGCACAGTAATGTCAGACAACTCTGCATTACAACTAAGCCTCATAAAAAATATACTAACCAACTGAACAAGTTCAACCCTGTGGTCTTGGAAAATGGTAGGTGATGAAGGTTTATGCTGCACAGACTCTGCAGAGTAAAAGGCCTGTGACTGTCCCACTCTACCACATGATGTAATGCACGGCTTTGATGTCGCTTTCAAGTTTTAGTGTGGACGGACAACTTTTCAAAAAAAAAAGAAAAAAGAAGCCTGGAAAATGCTAGAGTGGACATAAATTTCCATATGTGAACAGCATTTTAAAAAGTTATCTGCCACAATGTATGGTCAGAAGCATGGGACAGAAGCCGTAGAGTTGAGGATTAAAGCTTTGAAGATACTAAAATGCTGACCACCAGGAGAAGGGAGGTGGCTGGTCAGTCATGCAGCTGTTTGTTCAGGGGGCAGGAAGGAAGGCACACGGACACAGCTGTCAGGTATATTTGCTGAACAACACAATATATTGGCATCTCATTGACGAAGAATGCAACAAGAACAGTTTAAAAAGAGCTGTGATGAGAACATACATTAGCAGCCTCTGGTAGGCCACCATACTTTTTAATTACAGTTCATGTTAGAGGATTGAATGTTTCCCCATATTCACATTCCCCAGATGGTGCATCTGCAGAAATAATATGATGGTGGTATAAGAATCAGATAATAACTTCAGCTGTTATCTGACTTTTTTATCACAATGAAAAAAGGTCACATATGTGATTCTGAGTGAGAAATCTTAAAAAAAAATTAACTTCTTCTTTTGACAGCTTCCGCTAGGGATCGCTCCAGGGGATCATCAAATATTGCACTTTTCACCATACTATTTATTGTAAAGCTTTATTGTTTTCCAAATAAACTGCATTATTATAAATTAAGCTACCCAGCAATATATGAGTAATTTAACCTTCAACATCTGTAATGATCCAATCAAATACTGTAAATGATTCTGCAAATATTGAGTAAGTTAACTTTAGGTACTTTAAATATATTTTTATTGTGCAAGTTGTATACTCTTAAGCTACTTAAATAGGATTATAACTTTTACTTAAATAAAAAGTCTAAACACTTTTATTTTAGCTTTGCAAAACTATTAGCCAATTTAATATTGTGTTTAAACACTTTTCATGTAATATATAGGACACAGGGTTGTACATGAGCCTGAAAATTATGCCCATTGTTTTCTACATTGTTTTTACACGGATTTTATTTCTTATTCTATTGAAATAACATTACGATATTGTAATGATTTTGCTAAGTTCCTGATACTTCCTTTAGCACCATCATGTGATCGGTATTTTTGTTTATCTACAATATTCTGCTTTTTAACAGATAATTTTATTTTATATTATTTCTTTAAGAGAGAGCATAACCCAGCCACAGGAGGCCAGAAGCCAGTGTACTCCTAGTGCTGGTCCCAAGCCTGAGTAAATGGGGAGGGTTGCATCAGGAAGGGCATCCAGCATAAAATCTTTGCCAAATGTGGGGATTCATAATACGATTACCATACCAGATTGCTCGAGGCCAGGGTTAACAACGTCCACCTCCAGTGCCGTTCCAGTGAAGACTATGCTACTCTTGGCTGAAGACAAAGGAGGAGGAGGGTGGGAAGGAAAGGTAAGAGGGTGGAGGTGAGAGTAAGGACTTTAAATGTAGGGACTATGACTGGTAAAGGGAGAGAGCTGGCTAATATGATGGAGAGAAGGAAGGTAGATATATTGTGTGTGCAAGAGACCAAGTGGAGTGGAAGCAAGGCCAGGAGCATTGGAGGTGGATTCAAACTTTTTTACCATGGTGTAGATAAGAAGAGAAATGGAGTAGGGGCAATCTTGAAGGAAGAGTATGTGAAGAGTGTTCTGGATGTGGAGATAGTGTCAGACAGAATCATGAATTTGAAGCTAGAAACTGAAGGTGTGATGCTGAATGTTGTTGCAAATGCCCAATAAGTTGGATGTCAGTTAGAAGAGAAAGAGGAATTCTGGAGTAAGTTGGATGAAGTGGTAGAGAGTATTCCCAGAGGAGAGAGAGTTGTGAGTGACCTATAAGAGTGGAGGAAGGTTCATCCAGGTAGACTATAACTTATACGGAAGGTGCAACCTGAAAGAGATAGGAGACTGTAAGGTGGTGTCAGGGGAGCTAGGCAGTATCGGATGGTGGTCTGTAGAATGACTTTGGAAAGCAAGAAGAGGAAGCGAAAGAAGGTAGAGTGAAGGATTAGGTGGTGGAAGTTGAAGAAGGAAGAATGTTGTGCAGAATTCAGGGAGAAGCTGAGACAGGCTTTGGATAGTAGTGACGAATTACCAGATGATTGGGAAAACACAACAGAGATGGTGAATGAAATGGCCGAGAAGGTATTTGGTGTTTTCTCTGGACAGAGGAAAGAAGACAAGGAGACTTGGTGGTGGAATGAGGAAGTACAGGAAAGTATTCAAAGGAAGAGGCTGGTAAAGAAAAAGTGGGATAGTCAGGGAGATAAAGAAAGCAGACAGGAGTACTAGGAGTCTAGGCGCACAGCAAAAAGAGAAGTGGCAAAGGCAAAGGCTTATGGAGAGTTGTATGAGAGGCTGGACACCAAGAAAGGCGAGAAGGACTTGTATTGATTGGATAGCCAGAGAGACCAAGTTGTAAACAATGTACAACAGGTTAGGGTCATTAAGAGAGATGAAAATGTACTAACGAGTGAAGAGAATGTGTTGAGAAAATGGAAAGAATACTTTGAGGAGCTGATGAATGAGGAAAATGACAGGGAGAGGAGGTCAAATGGAGGGAAGGTGGTGAATCAGGACATGCAGAATATTAGTAAGAGGGAGTGAGGGCAGCTATAAAGAGGATGAAGAGTGAAAAGGCAGATGGTCCAGATGACATACCTGGGGAGGTATGGAGATGTCCAGGAGAGAGGGCAGTGGACTTTTTAACCAGACTGTTTAACACAATCTTGGAGAGTGAAAAGATGCCTGAGGAATGGAGAAGAAGTGCACTGGTACCAATCTTAAAGAATAAGGGTGATGTGCACAGTTGCAGTAACTACAGAGGGATCAAGCTGATGAGCCACACCATGAAGATATGGGAAAGGGTTGTTGAAGCTAGGTTAAGAAGAGAGGTGACCATCAACGAGCAGCAGTATGGCTTCATGCTGAGAAAGAGTACAACAGGTGCAATGTTTGCTTTAAGAGTGCTTATGAAGAAGTACACAGAAGGTCAGAAGGAGTTGCACTGTGTCTTTGTGGACCTAAAGAAAGCATATAATACTGTGCCAAGAGAGGAGAAGTCTAACTTCCAGAAGAAAAAGCTCCTTAACAACTTATTTCGGGATAAAGCCAGCAAACTTAAAAAACAGTTTTTAGCAGATTTGCGAGGCGATTCTACACATGCAGTTTTCATGCCCCAGTCACCAATTAAATTAAAGTTATTTTAGTTCTTCTTCTTCTGCCTCCATCTCATCTTGTCCCTTGCATCCTCTTATATCACACCAACCATGTCCTTTCTCACTACATCCATGTACCTTCTCTGTGGTCTTCCTCTTCTCCTCCTGCCTGGCAGCTCCATCTTCAGCATCCTTTGTCCAATATATCCACTATCATTTCTTTGCACATGTCCAAACCATCTCAACCTTTTCTCTTTGACTTAGTCTCTAAACTGCTCAATCTGAGCTGTCCCTGATGTATTCGTTTCTAATCCTGTCCATCCTGGTCATTCCCAGGGAAAATGTCAGCATCTTCGACTCTGCCACCTCCAGCTCCACCTCCTGGCTTTTGTCAGTGCCAAACTGAAAGCCCAATTCCTTCCTTGCACAATAAAAGCCAATGATTTATACACTGCATCACTGTTTTACATAAACTGGCTCGCAGAACTGGGAAGAAGCAGTTTACAACAGATTCTAGGATTAAAATGCAACTTGATCTTGGATTGCACTAGTTCTGAAACAAACAATTTATTTCTGCTTAATTAAAAGCAATTTTTTCATATTTTTGCTTTGATTAGAATACTAATATGATACTAATTATATAAAAGTTAGCTTCCTCTTATCAGATAAACTCTGCTCTGATAAAAGAATGTCTGTGAAGCTGATTTCAAGATCCAAGGACAAAAATGTTGGTTTAAGAAGGGAAAGAAAACTTGTGTTAATAACTGTTTAAAAATAACACATTTTGCATAATTATTCATGAAATAGTAAAAAAAAGTTTGTCATTTTAGTGGTACTAAATATTTTTTATCGATGTGTATGTCTAAAGATTTATAACAACTGAAAACAAAGAGGTGGCTTTTCCTTTATAAATGTTTGCATTCAAGAAAAAATTAGACAAAAACCCACAATGAGAACACACATTGATTTTGCAACAGCTCAAATCAACTCTAACACTCAAATTAAAGAAAAACTTTTGTAGAAAAAAAGCACAATTACAAACTATACATTTCTTTACAGCACTAATATCAGTGTTAACATTGTACAGAGGTCAGGTAACAATAGTTCAGTCATTTTAATCCAAAGGCAGCAAGTAAACAACTGCTTGTAATCTGTAGCAGTGACAGGAAGTATGCAAATTTTAATGCATGTGTAAAACAAATTAGGCTTCCATGTACTGATCAGGTAGTGATCTTGATCCTTCCAAAAGGACTTGACTTAAAGACAGCCTTAAAGACAGTCTTTTAATACAGAGCAGCAGCTCAAATGTGCATCAGATAATAAGACAAAACTGCAAAACGATCACAAAAATGATGTTTCAGTTGTTTTTTTAATTCTTGAGATGCATCTTCTACTTTACAACAAACAAGCCTCCATTAAAACAACCCAAGTGCTGTGGGTCTTCTTCTCCTGAGATTTAAGGAGCAGCCCCATGTGTGAAGGATGGCCTGATTTTCAATAGCCATGCCGAACTAACAGGAAGATTTCTGTGAAGTGTTTCTCTACATACCAAGATCAGCATTAAATGAAAACACCAATTAAACATACAGTTAAATGTCACTCTGTTGGGAATGACAAATCCAAACAGGGTTAGATTTCAGATTAAACATGACATTTGCTTGAGTCTCCTTCTTCTCCTTAGATTATCTGGATGATGATTAAAATGACATTTTGGTTGATTTAGTAAAAAATCAACCAAAGTTGTGAAAGCTAACTTACACAACTCAATGGCTTCATCATTCTAAACAAACTATAGCTGCCGGTTACTAAGGGTCTAGTTAATATTTGAACACAACTGATATTATAAACCATCATTTTGAAATCATCTAAATCAGGAAAAACTGAATGCTGATATTCACATCAGCTACAGGCACCGTATTAAAGTGATGATTTATAATAACTAACTCAGTTCATTTGATTGACAACTAATAATGATCAAACTCAATAAGAACTGGTGTTTGTAAAATTGACGTGCATCAGAAGATGTGACTGATGGCTAATATGTCAAAGCGTCTAGTGGGACTGCAGTTGAAAATGAAGCTAAAAAAATCCAATCGAAACATCAGATCTGCAGCTCAGTCAGAGAAAGCAGTCTACTTTAAAATAACTTATTCACTGAGCTGATTGATGGTTATTAGTGATCAAGTCAGATTAGCAGGCTGGCTGAAAGGATGACTCCCGCCGTTTGAGTGGCAGCTAAAAATGTACTTTAGCATGCTGCAAAGAGCAAAAAATACAATCATTGGATTCTGTTTTAGAACCATCCGCCCCAAGAGAGGAAGAAGCCTCATGTGAAGCTGACTGAACCAGGTTAACTGAGTCCTGATATGTTTGTGACCACACTGAAAAGATCAGTCGTTCAGTACATATAACTTTAGCTTACTTTGCCCAGGGTTACAGATTTCTAAACCTGGTATTTGTCCCTTTGCACCAGGCCATCTTCCATCCATCCATCTATCCATTCATTTTCTTCTGCTTATCCAATTCAGGGTCGCGGGGGGGCGTTGCAGCCTATCCTAGATGTCATGGGGCAAAAGACAGGGTACGCCCTGGACAGGTTGCCAGTCTGTCGCAGAGCCAACACAGAGAGACGGTCAACCATTCAAGTTCATGGTCAGTTTAGAATCAATCAATAATCTAACCCCTTTGCATGTCTTTAGACTGTAGGAGGAAGCTGGAGTACCCAGGGGGATCCCATGCAAGCACAAGGAGAACATGCAAACTCCACACAGAAGTGCCTAAAATGGCAGGCTGCTGGATCTGAATCCAGACCTTCTTGCTGTGAGGTGACAGTGCTAACCACTGCACCCTGTGCTGCTTGCACTAGTCCAACAGAAGTTAAATACATTTTGGAGAGGCAGTTTCCAACACTGAAGAATCAGCGGTCCTGGTTATTTTTTTCAACATGAAATTTTAAAGATACCTTTATTATATATCACAGACAAAAGATGGGAGATATTATGGTTTTGACCTGGTCACAGCATGGGTGCAGACAACACAGAGATTTGCAACGTTATCACAGTGACTTATTACAGATTATAGGGAGTGTCACCAAATATGGTAGGTATAAACCCACAGAGGAGTGAGAGGTTGCTCTCTAATTTCAGCTCTCTAGCCCAATTATGAATGATGTTACAGGGAAAAACCATTAAAATGGCAAAGTTTTATATAAGACAAATATCCCTTCAGTATTTACTTTTTAGCTCATTTGGCCATTGGACTAATAAGCTAACACTATGGCAAGATGTCTATCCATCAGTCTACTACTCACAAAAATCACTACTCCTTGAAAGTATCGGTCAGATTATAATGAAACTTGCACACCATGATCACCTAATGAGTCTTCACCCAAATTGTGCTCAAGGTTAGGGTCAGATTTGTCATTTTATGGGCACATTTCCATTTTCACAAGAATCACTACATGTGAAAGTATTGGACAGTAACATTTCTAAAGTGAAAATGTGCATGTACCCTTCTGCCATCTATACATAACTGCTGTCATTCTGTTTATTTATAGCATACTAATGTCTTAAGATAACAATATTCCACTATTCCCATATTCTTGTCGCAATTCCTATCAAGCTGACAGACTTTTGATGGTTCTTTTCTTTAGACAGTAGACGTACTGCTAATAGTGCCTAGAAAATATCCCATGGTTGTCAATATTCACATAATTTAAGGCATTTTATGGCCATGTTTATCACTGACCATGTAGTCAAAATACTCCTGAGCTCAAACACTTGCATGTTATGGTGAACCTGATTAATTTGTCCTGGCTATGACTGTTTGCCCCCTTGATCTCTCAGTGAATTCTAATTCTCATTAGTTTGTGCAAAACAGACAAGCAATAACTTCTTTCTGTACTTCACACATTACAATAACTTTTGAATTGTGATAAATTGCAAGCTACTGGGTTGTTGACGTTCTGGTCTACCTACCAAGTAGTGAACAAAGCCCAAGTCCATATAAAAAAATAAAAATAAAATTAACCTGGATCAGATCCAGATGTAAATCTGTATATTTCCCAGATTATATATTCTTTTATCAAGCTTTTAACATACTGAGAATAATGTACAGTTCATTTTGTTTCTTGAGTCCATCGTGATCTGATCCAGGTTACCCCACAAAGGTGGTGGCCCTGGTCTGAGTGATAATAAATGTCTTTTGCAGGCAAAATGTCTCACTTGTAGTTTAAGGTTGACTTTGTGAATTGTCAAACACAGACTGGAACTAATAATCATTATGTACTGCACTGCATTGCAGTGATAACTGCAATGGAACTGTACCCAAAACTTTTTTGCAGTGAAAAAAGGTATCTCAATCTGATCAATTTTAAATTTTCAGAAATAATTGTTTGGAATGCAAAGGGAGCACAAGTGAAAAAGTTGGTGAACCACTAAACACATCAATGTAGTCATTGACAAATATAGTAAAGCACTTTAGTACGGTTATGGTTCAAAACTGTTAAGGTTAAAAGGTTAAAAGTTGCTATAAGATCATTCACCTTTATTAAAATTTCCTATGCATTTGGCACTTGGTTTAAATGTGGTTTTATGATGGCTTTCAATGCCAAAACTGAAATTCTATTGATTCCCCTTTTATTTGGATATAAGCAGACATCTCAGACAGATATCTCCAAGCCTCAAGAAATAAACATAAGTGCTTGGCAATAACACCAGTTGTGCTAACTAAGAAAACAAGCTTTTTCGCAATTTGAGCACACGATGGGCTTCAATGCAAACTCGATTTCTTGGCCTCTCTTGCACATGAAGACAAAAAAAATACACATTCCCGTGTACTCACATGGCACACACACATTCACAAACTATAGTTACATTACACATGTATACATATAAGATGCTCCACGCTCACTCCATCATACACTCATCTCTCTCCTCTCTCCACTCTCATCTCTCTCCCAGCCACCGCTGGTTTTGTTTACAGGCCAATTTGAATGAGAATGAATCTCTCTAATCCACGCCGGCTGCTGCGAGGCCCTGGCCCTTTGTTTGGGATTACTGCAGCTTAGCCCTAGCTAACAATGAGGAGATGAGCAGCTCACCTCATTGCCGCTAATGAAGTGTGGAGAGTCATTTAGCCGCTAGCTAGCTGCTACCGAGCCCGGATGATACCTTCACACGTGCCTGCACACACACAGATACATATACATATTTTTATCCCTATACATGTGAGGACACTGACTGATGACATTTATTTCTGACTCTTTTGTTACTTACAGTTACACACTGAACTGCTTGATCGCTAGTGTTGACCGCAAATACTGTTAAGTAGCTACAAAGTAAGAAAAATACATGACTGCTGCCTATATGAAAATATACATTCATAACCTTGAGCATGTGTTTGTTTGAAAGCTTAAGCTATAATATATAAGTTCAAACCTAATATTTCCATTATGGCTACATTATATGTTTCGTGTATAGTAGTTTAGTAAGATATGCTGAATATCCTCAGAAGTTTTAAGCTTTTTTCTACACTAATAGTGTCTAATGAAAATATAACTCTAATATTAGCTTTATTTAAAGTCCAAATGCTACACACAAGCTATCTGTCCTATTACTGTGTTACATATTTTACATACCCAACACAAACACAGTTTCAGTGTCTGGAAAGCCCTTTGTTTCAAAGTTTCTGCAGGTTTCTACAGGTAAGAATGTTTTCACGCGACGTCACCAAACCAGAAGTCGGCCATGTTGGAGATACTCACCAGTCAAAACAAACAATGAACAACACAGTTTACCGCGAAGTTTGAAAAAGAAAACACAAAATGATTAACTATTGCCGTGTTCTCAGCTGTCACAATCGATCAGACAGAGAAAAAGTCCACAGTACTACCGTCTGTCCAAAGTTGTGAAAAATCAGGGAGAGCAGACAGAGAAATTATTAAAAGAAAAGAGGCGATTATGGATTGCAAGCCTCAATCAGAATTTGGATGGGAAGAATGTGGATAGCATCCGAGTTTACTCAGCTCATTTTGTAGCTGGCACGTATTTCACGTTGACATTTTCACCCCCTTTTTGTGACATAAGTGTATTGGCTATAAGGTCACGAATTGAATAATTCAGGTTACAGGTTTGATAAAGTTTAATATTTGAAAGTTTATGACAAGGCAATATCCCGTACTATTTAAAAAACACCAATATCATATGTCAATGGCTGTGACAAAGAATACATTTACAGGAGGCAATATTTCAAGCTCGCCACTGAACAAACTGGGATTCATTTCATAGAGATCTTTATCCCCAATAACTTTAATTTTTTCAGGTAGCATCCTTTTTCTTTGGTGTCCAGTCTTTCTCTGTACAGCTGTTCAGATTTGTGTGAATTTGTGCAAACAGATGTTAAAGCTTTATAGTGAAATTTTGAGTTTTTGTCCATGACTGCCTGTGCATCCTGTTTGTTTTGAGTGAGCTATAGCTCCAAAATGGTGCCACTTCCAGTTCCAGACTGGATTTGTGGGTTCGTGAAAACACTGTATAGACAACCTAAATTTGAGAATTTTAGGATCTTTTGAAAACAACATTCAGTAACATGTAAGATTGAATTTGTGATGGAAATACAAATCAAGAAAAAATTATGTTTTCAAAGTAAACATATTCACAGCAGTTCAAAATTAACAGTGAGGTCAATGGAAAGTATTTGGTTGAGATTAAGAACATTGCCCAAATGTGTTGATCTAAACAATATCCCGCCATCTCAAATTTGACACTCCTTTGCCACATAGCACCATTTGCATTGTTACGGTTATCTTTAACTTGTGGCATTTTTAGATATAATTAGTCATCCACATTACTCTTCAACATCACATACAGGCACTCGAATTACCTACGCAGCAGCTAAAAAAAAAAATGGTAAGATGTGCCATTTGATTTGAAGCTGCTGGTAAGCTGATTCGCAGGTGTCTATGTAATGTTGCTGGGGGGTGTGTATGATGTATTGTTTTATTCAAAAAAGGCTGATTGCCACTCTTTGCATAGAGTAATCATTAGTCGCAAGCCTTTAAAATTGCATTGTAACGGCCTGAGATTATGAGAATATGGTGAAAACTGACACCTTCAAAGATGTGTTTAGCAATAGAATCTATCCCATTGCCCATCCTTGTATTTAGACTATCTTTTTAATAGCCATTTAGTGGGTTATGCATTCCTTGGATGATTTAAAACCCTTAAAACCCAAAAAGTGTTATACTCACCATTGCCCCTAGAGGCTAAATAAATGAAGGCATGTACCCCTACTTGCACACCTGTGGTGAGTGAATCTGTAATTGCTCTGCGGGTATTTTTGTATCTTGACACCATGCATAAGGCACAAGCTAATATCCGTTGGTGTATTCTTAAGTCTTCAGCGCTCTAAAGAGAAGCAAAATAAAGGATTACCAATATTTTATTTACAAAAAAATACATGACATTTCGAATGTTGAAAGTGAAGTATTTCATGAGAAATACTAGGTCATCTTGAATTTGATGGCAGCGACACATCTCAAAAAAGTTGGGATAGGGTCATGTGCTTTTGTGAATAAAATATGGGTTCATGAAATTTGCAAATGATTGCATCGTGTTTTTATTGTTATTGTTTGCAGTGTCCCAAGAAACCAGCCACAGGGGCCCACAAGCCAGTGTACTCCTAGTGCCGGTCCCAAGCCCGGGAAAATGGTGAGGGTTGCGTCAGGAAGGGTATCTGGCGTAAAAACTGTGCCAAATCAAACATGCGGATTCATAACACGACTTCCATACCGGATCGGTCGCGGCCTGGGTTAACAACGACTGCCTTTGGTGCCATTAGCCAACAGGGGCTGGTGGAAACTATGCTACTGTTGGCCGAAGACCCAGGAGGGGG
>VUQH01012351.1:2165-18093 GCA_015106775.1 Etroplus canarensis
GGGAGAGGGGAAAAAAAAAAAAAAAAAAAAAAAAAAAAAAAAAAAAAAAAAAAAAAAAAAAAAAAAAAAAAAAAAAAAAAAAAAAAAAAAAAAAAAAAAAAAAAAAAAAAAAAAAAAAAAAAAAAAAAAAAGCACCTTCGGGCACTCCCTTGCATCTTCCCCAAGGGGTTGCCACACTTTTCTAAATATCGGACAAAAATGTGGGAAAGAGGGCTATCAATATCAAGAAATCTGAGTAAAGTGAGTGCAGCAACAGAATTTAATGCAAGATCTTATTCAGTCCTATTGTTCCTTGCAACTAGTACACAGTAGTCCAAAGGGAGTGAACGAAGGCCTAATCAACTTACAAATACTCTACATCTGTTTTAAAGAAATGGCATCTATTATTAACATTTTCAAAGCAAAGCAAATGAGCTAACATTTGAATGGTGGCAATTAGTTACATGTGCTCTTTTTTTGTTGTCCTGCATGAAAATAGTGTTTTGGAGTGTTGACCAGACAAAACAAGGCTATGAAAGTAATTTAACCAATACTGATATTTTTGGTGTATATTTAGTCTGTTTGTGTTATTTATTTCCCAATTTTCATGCCATAAAATCAAAGGAATGTTCACTAAAAGAAATAGTCAATATGTTGGCGCTTCCTTTGGTCAACATCTGTTGTGTTTAAATGTGCTATATAAATAAACTGACTTCACATCCCTGACTTTAGAAAACAGATGTTCATTTTTATCATTTTCAAAAGTTTTAGGCGTTGAATAATTGAGAAGCCAGACAACCACACGATTAACACAAAATGACATTAACGCTTAGTTTCTGCCCTTAATCAGACATTTTTCATTCAGATATATGCATCTTATCTGATGCTCTTCAGCCTTCAGTGAATCTAAAGTTGTGGCACTGCTAGTCAGCAGCCGGCTTTTGCAAAGAAGTAATATTAATTTAACGGGAGTATTTCTGTCATTTTTTTAACCACTCAAGTGATGGACTTTATACTCCTTTTGGATTTAAACGCTTAATGAAACAGTCAGTCAGAGAGAGAGACGCTCCACCTAATGAGCCACTGTTAATCTGAGAGCATTCATTTCAGGCTTGTGTTGTAGGGAAGCATTACAGATATGTGTTACAAACTGTGAGACTGCAATCACTTTTACACTGACAAGATGCATGAGAGGCACTGCCATATTTTCTGTTTCAAACACTCACAAGCTAAGGCAAAGTGATTTGGCAAGAAATTTCAAAGTACTCAATGAAATCCATCACAACTATTGCAGTATTACAGAAGATTTGAATTTGCAAAATGTTTTACTTCTTATGAAGATATGTCAGTCTTCTTTTAGCTGCTCCCTTTAGGGTTTGCCACAGCCGATAACCAGCCTTTGTCTCATCCTCTTCCTCGCATCCTCTTCTGTCATGTGAACCCTCCACATATTCTCCTTTACTATATCCATGAACCTTCTTGCATGCTCTTTTCCTCCTGCCTGGCAGCTCCTTTTTCAAAATTCTTTGTTCCATTTATGCATTATCTCTCCTCTGCATATGTTTAAACCATTTCAGCCTCATCTCTCCAACTTGGTCTCCAAACTACTCAATCTGAACTGTCCCCATGATGTACTCATTTCTAATCCTGTCCATCCTGGTCACTCCCAGCAAAAATCTCATCTTCAGCTCATCCACCTCTAGTTCCATCTCCTGTCTTCTTGCCCACTTTCATTATTTGTAATTGTTAAGCTGAAATGCCATAGCACAACACTCCAGAGACTCTAAGTGCATAAATACTAATACACACATAAAGCAGACCTTTACAAGACATATTTGTTCATATTTATGTACCAGGTGTGGTTCAGCGCACAAAGTTCTGATGAGTCATCTAGGAACATTTCATTCACACACAGCATTATTCTTATCAAGTGCTGCAGGATTTTTGTTGCCCTCTCCTAGGTTTTAATCTATGTCACTCGCAGGATAACAAACTTGTTACTGTGGAGACAGACATACCAGCAATGACAACATGAGTGAAGAGCAAGCACCACAGGGAACATGGGAAAGCATCAACCAGAGAAACTCATAATCAGTTTTTAGCAGTCACAATCTGTTTTTTACTCTAGGCCTGATTAACAGTATAGCTGTTTAAAGTATAAGTATTACATTGGCTTGATGATGAGTTACCCTGGAGAAAAGAGGTAACAGAAGTGCAAACAAGGCTTGTAAGAGGCAGGCTGCACTGAACTATCTAAAAGCATATGTAGTGTGACAGGTCTTCCCACAGGCACAGCTCATCACTGATGAGGCAAGGGAACGAGAGCAGAGGGGGAGAAGGATGGTTGGTGACACGAGGAGGAAGACGGGAGGGACAGGGATTTTTTTTTTGGTTTTATTTTAATTTGGCATGTGGCGGCACTCACCGACTCCAGGCCCGGTGACAGAGCTGGCTGGCTTGTTTTGTGCAGAAGCAGCAGCGGCCACGGCAGTGCCGTATCCGCCCTTACAGAAATCCCCACTCCCTGAAGCCTGGCCCACATCCTCATAGCCTGCAACAGTCAGACACACAGCCGCAGCCCACAGCGTTAGACACACCAGGCAGGGGAGGCAGACCTGCCTCAGATAGCATTTGCAAATGGTTTATAGCGTTTGTTTGAAATAGTACCACACGGACAAGTTTTACCAAGCTGTGACAATACAGATGGTATCAAGTCCTCTCTGCTGTAATAACCTGAACTTTGATACCAACTGCACTGTGTGTGGCAAAGCCTGTTCGTCTGGCCCAACAAGCAGGTCAGAATCAACGCTGATATCATTTGCAAGTACTGTCTGACCCAAGTCTGAGGGGGAGGGAGGTGAGGGAAGTGAGGGGGCAGGCAGGGTGTGTGTATGGGGTGGAGAGTGAGCTTGAGTTGGGTAATGGCAGAAAGCAGCAGATGGTGCAGCTTAGAACAAACAGGTGTCTTACATGTTGTGACTAAAGGTGGATACTGAGTAACGAATAAAGTATGTAAACAAAATAAAGCTTTACTAAAACACAAAAAAGCATATTAAGTGATAAGAAAGATAACAGAAAGCCCCTATGAAAATAAAAACAGCTAAAAGAATACGGGCTTAAACAAGTTTTTAAGATGGGAAGGTGATGGCTTAAATTGTTGATGTGTTTAACATGAAGGTGTGTGCAGGAGAGGTGGTCGATGGTAAAGCTCCAGGGCAAACTGCACTTTGAGATGAGCAAAGCAAGCCATGGAAGACAGCGAGAAACCCATAACCTAACCCCTCTGTTTTTGAAACTGGTACAGCCAGGTGCCACTTTTCAAGCCCCTTATCCCTTTCTGTTTAGATGGCTTATCAAAAGATCTAAAGAAGCCATTTAATAAGAATGCATCTAATGTCACTTTTATTATAGGAGAGATGAATTACTCAGGTACGTTCCTCATGTATGAGATGCAGATGCATCCCCCCCCCCAAATTCTGAAACACCCAACCGTGGTCTGGTCATGAAAACATTAACTTTGAAGTCAACATTCAGGTAGCAATCAGTAGACAAAAATGATTCATAAACCATGAGCCAGTGTTTTGACACAAGCATAACAAATGCCATTACACGAGCACCATGTTTATGCTTGCAGATGCTGCAGCGCTTGAATGAAATGTGCACTCCACACCAATAGGTAATCAGTGGGCTCACTGTGAGATTCAGCAGTTATTGGTATGCAAGTATATGTAGCAGGACTTGCCCAATCCTCTAAACATGCCGTTTCAACATTGTATAGTCCCTCACCAGTGCTATATCCATGGGAACCATAGCCACTAGCCTGCTGAAAGGGTGTGGCCGAGGCATTGACGCCGACATTCACACCATGCTGTTTTGACGAGGTAGGAGCCACCTGGGGGGGGGGGGGGGGAAACAGAAGCAAACTGTCATTTAGTCAGCAAAACAAAAGTTAAACTTGACAAACATGACCAGGAAAGTCAAATTCAATTTCTTTTCATTCAGTTTTTATGACCAGGAGCTCAGGTCATACATCGTTATAGCTTAAAATACTATTTCATATCACCACCAGTGGAAAGGTATGACATAAGCAACGTCCTGATGACCTGTGGGCAGTAACCAACATTCCCTCTAAGCTGCACGCTTATGCAACTGCGCACTGCTCCTGTGTCCTCCGCACACAGCAAGTCTATGCAGCGCGCATGCGCAGCTTAGAAGGAATGTTGGCAGTAACTAAAATGTGTCGGACAAGTTGATGGATCCTGTTTGGAACAGGTTCAGCAATTCGACCAGTCACAAGCTGGAAGAGTAACACCAACAGGCTGTAATGAAGTCTTATATTCTTGACAAGTACACTTAAAGGCCACTTCATTCGGTATACCTGTTCAACTTTTCAAATATCTAATCAGTCAGTCACATGGCAGCAACTCAACACATTTAAGCATGTAGACGACCTCTTTAAATTCAACATCAAAATGGGGAAGAAAGGTGATTTAAGTGATTCTCAACACGGTATGGTTGCTGGTGCCAGATGAGCTGGTCTGAGTACTTCAGAGATTGCTCATCTACTTGGATTTTTGCACACAATTATCTCTAAGATTTAGATTCAAATATCGAGTTTTAAATATCCAGTGAGCGGCAGTTCTCTAGGATAAAATGTCTTGCTGATGCCAAAGATTAGAGGAGAATGGCCAGGCTGCTTTGAGCTGGTAGGATGGCAACACTATCTCACATAACAATTCATTACAACCAAGGTATACAGAAGAGCATCTGTGAACACACAACACGCTGAACTGTGAAACAGATGGGCTAGAGCAGCAGAAGACCACCCTGTGTGCCACTCCGCTCCCGTTAGCTAATAATGGGAAACTGAGGCTACCATTCACACAAGCTCACCAAAATCTAATGGTGCATTTAAAAAAAAAATTTAAAATCGCCTTTTCTGATGAGTCTGATAGCTGCTGTCACATTTGAACGGCAGACTCAGAACATGAAAGCATGGACACCTTATATCAATGGACCAGGCTGCAATTTCCCCATGGGATAAATAAAGTATTCTGATTCGGGCGGTGTACTGGAGTGGAGGATATTTTCTTGGTACATTTTGGGCCCCTTAGTACGAACTCGGCATTGTTTAAACACCACAGCCTACCTGAGGCCATGTCTATGCCATTATGACCACAGTGATTTTCTGATGACTGCCCCATACAACAAAGCTCAAATTATCTCAAAGTGTTTCATTAACATGACAATGAGTTCACTGTACTCAAATGGCCTCCACACTCACCACATCTCAATCCAATTTAGCACCTCTAATTTGGTGGAACGAGAGATTCACATCATAGATGAGCAACTAACAAATCTGCAGCAACTGCAGACTCATGTCAATATGGATCAAAATCTCTGAGGAATGTTTCCAGCACCTTTTTGAATCGATGCCATGAAGAATTAAAGCAGTTCTGCAAGCAAAAGGGGGTCCAACCCCGTATCAGCAAGATGTCTCTAATGAAGTGGCCAGTGAGTGTTGTTTCTTTCAGTTCTTCCACCTTGTAAAAATTTAATGTCAAAGAAAGGCTACTGAAAGAAAGAATGGTAAGGTTTGAGCTACAGCCTTTTATCTGACACAAACTCGGTGGACAGCAAAGAGGTGGCACTGCTAAGTCAGACCGTGAATAAGCATGACATGAAACAACTGTGCTAGTTACTGTGAGTGAAATCAAAACCGTTGTGGCTAAAAAACCCCACAAAGTTATCACAACAGAAACTTCCAACTTTAAGCGCAATGTATCTTCAAATATGACTGCAGGCTAACAGAAGCCACCCTCCCTCTCCAACAGTGATAAGAGCAGAATGCAGCTGCACATTTTTATTCTTGGACTCACAAGAGTAGCTTTGGATGACTTATTTAATTTATACGGGGCCTTTGTAAAGTAATTTAGTTCTTCCTCTCTCTGAAACAAGTTGTTTAGCTCTTCTCCTTTTAAGCAAACTTTCTTCTGAGCGGCTACTGCTTACAAACAGGTTTGAGTCACAAGTAGGTGGTACAGCTGTTTGTCAAAGTTGCCCCCCCCCCCCGTGGCAGTAACGTATACAAGAAGCTACTAAAACTCTGACTTACTCCCAACATCTGCTAGTGGGGGTGAACATGGCATACGACACTCTTCACAGGCACACAAAAACCATCTCATTTGATTTAATAAATGCACACATTAATGCCTGCTTGTTTTCCTTGCTTGAGTATAACAGAAAAAGTTGACCAGCTTAAGGAGATGTTAAAGTTTCTCACCGGAAACACAGCAGGTCCATACTGAAAGGTATTAGGTAATCCTGGCATGCCAGTGTAATACGGGAGACTTGTGTAGCTGTAGCCTGGGGGCAGTGCAGGGTTAAGGAAGGGTTGCTGTGTGGTGTGATGTGTCTGGGTCTGATTCTGCTGAGTCTGAGCTAATGTGGTGGCTGGAGCCGGGGACGATGCATCAGCTCGGCCAAACTTTGACAAGTCACCTAAGAAATGGGGGAAATAATCAAAACAGTTAAAATGTTCACACAAGACAAAAACATGATGCAACAGTGAAAACATAATTTAAAAAAAATCAGTTTGATGTGTTCAAAGTAACACTGCTTAATTTTCCTTACCCACACCGGTATAGCTAAAGTTGGCTAAAATTAAGACTGCCATTCTGCTTTACTCAGTTTTTGAATAAGCTTAACACCCTACCAATCCTTTACAAGGATTATCAGAAACTTTGGTCCACGTCACTGTTGCTTCAAATACGCACGGAGGTTATCTAAAAGTGCAGCAAACTCCTGAACAAAGTGAGCTAAATTTTTAATAGACTCCATCAAAGAAGTCTCACCAGAGTAAGGGTTGCTTGTCAGGCTCCCCTCTCTGCCAGTCAGCGCTGTTGTGGGAGTTGCAAAGGGGATGCTGTAATAATCCTGGATGAAAAAAATATTAGAGAACAGGAATACAAGCCATTATGTGACCAGGAAATAAAGTACAACTCATGCATAGGTGTGTAATGGTACATATATTTGTCCTGAACTGCCCAGTGAAATAGCTTTGGTGTGACCTATGAGCCAAACTTTGGAGAGCACAAGCATTATCCAAAACATTTTGGCAGTGCACCAGTTGTTATCCATTATAGGCATGCTAGCAGGATTAGCTTTGAAAGCTATACAGTTTTCCCTGCCATTTTAAGACTCAGCACAAATGTTTTCATGCAGGGCCTGGGTTGAATAAACAGAACTACTGTTCCGAGTTTTCCTCTCTGGTGAAGAAAGACTGTGTTGGCCCAAATAAAAGTACAAGTTGTCATCTATCAGAGGATTAGAAATTCCCTGATCAGATAATGTTTGTAATGGAAAGTTTGCAAGCGTTTTTGTAGCCCTAATATTGCCAGGCTAGTGGCCTGTTTATAAAGCATCTCCTGAATTTGTACCTGTAGGAGGCTGTGAAGGCACCTTTAATATTCTTCACCGTCACTGAGAAAATAAATTATGAGCAGGGAGGAAGATGACTGTCAGATTATGGGCCATATCCTCACCATTGACAAAAAAAGAGAAAAGTTGCAACCATTTGAAGATGGAACTCCACTGATGAATTCACTGGCTAACTTAAGATAATTGTAAATACAGTGTAGGGACTTTTCAGTATTAGTTATTTTATATTTGAGGTCTTCAGTTCAGGTTTTTTGTAGTAACAACATTTCGGGAGGCTTAACTATAGTAAGAACTATGGACAGATATATTCATTTTTTACTTTTTGTGCAGGAAAAAAAGCTTTTGTTACCAAAACTATACTGTGACTTCAAAACAGAGCTGTGAATGTTGTCAATATTACTGTAATTAGTAGTAGTAATAATATTACTACTTGTGCATAATATTATTCTTGCAGGAGCTCATCATATTTTGCAAAAAACAAAAAACAAAAACAAAACCCAAAACCTCACCAGCGGTATTCTTGTCTGTAGCATCTGTAGGTCGTCATAGCCATACACCTGAGGCTGCAGAAGCAAGAAAAATCATGTTACTATATCCCATGTTATGTATAAAATACAATCTAGTAAGCGATTTGTAGATGTTAGTTACATGAACTTCACTTTGGCCAGAACTTACAGGGTAGGCATGCAGTAGTCCAGGGGCCATAATGTATGGGTTGGGCAGTAGAGGGGGCACTCCAGGTGGCAGGTTTGGAGGTGCTTTCCCTGTGTGCAACACATGGAACATGGATTCAATTGCAAAACAAAATTACTGTAGCTTGTGCTTACCCATGCACAAAAAATAAAACACACTTGCATCTGTCAGACAAGTAGGGCTGCTTAATCAAACAAGCAATAAGTAACCAAATGATACTCATTCCAGTCCATATTGTATTGCGTCAAACCCAGTGCTACAAATATGTCCCTGAGCAGAATTAATAAATTACAAGATTGGATTAAATCACATGACAAACTGTTTACCAGCATTGGGAGCAGAGATGACATTGTGTGTCTGATAGAAATTAAATCAGAATCATGGAAACCAAACCAGCGATCTTGAGGAAATGAAAACCAAATCATCCAACTCCAGACAAAACACTACACTCATGACCCACTCACTGTAATCACTTTTTTAATTCAAATACAAATTCAGAGAAAATTCCCAAGCTTTCTTTTGCCATAGTTGTAGCACTGCACATTAACAAACTAATACGATCATCTTCTGACCTGACCACAAAACATATTCTAAACTGTAACTGTAACAACTAAGGTCTGACAGGGACATGATATGCCCCCACAGTGCAAAATGATGGATTTAAGAACAGTCTTCACACCTCACACAAGCTCTACTGAATACTTTCCTGTATTTTGTTCTTTTACTTTGTGTATTCTCCAAAGACAAATCAAATGCCCCAAAATTTTAATCAAGGAAATCTGATAACATAACCCCTATCACAGCTGGATGCATAGCAAAAGCCTGACAATCCAATTTCATCACCTGTCCTAACATCAAATTGCAATTTTATCACAGCACAGTTTAAAGTCAGCTAGTCTGAAAATCTGAAGGGCAACACACAACTTAAAAAAAAATCTACATTTTTGGATCTGCATTTGAATTTAATCAGGCGTGGCTATATTTGCGCTTGAGTCGTCTAACCTGAGGATGCTGCAGAGCTGCGTGTGGATGATGAAGATGCTGAAGAGGGAATGGTTGAGGCCGCCGTTGAGACTGATACTGTGGCAGCTACGGCGGCAGGGGCACCAATAGAGGCAGTATTGAGGCCCATAGCCAGACTGCTGACGGGGCCTAGGCCGGAAGGAGCTGAAACCGTGGCAGAACCAACAGAGGCGGCCTGAGGAGCCCCTAGTGACACCTGCGCAGCAGCTACAGAGGAAGAGGAGGAGGGAACTGATGACGACGGCACGGCTGAGACAGAGGAGGGGAAGGATGACGAGTGCAGGCTCGAGTCACCATCTACGCTGGAATGCTGTAGAGGCGGAAGGAAACAGATGTGGTTAAGATTCATAAGATTACATTTCCATTAGACTGAATGAACATCTAATGTGTCCATCTACCAGCACAGGAAATGCAGCTTTGAAATGCTCGGGGGTGGGGTGGGGTGGGGGTCTGGGTCTGTGAGTGTGTGTGCAGTCTCCTGCATAAGCAACTCAGGTTCTCATATAAAAGTGGACATGAGCTGAAAGAGCTCACCAGTAAGCTCGAGCTGGATGTTCGGACTGAAGATGGAGTGAGGCTATTCTGTTGCGATGGGTGAGAGCTGTAAAAAGGAGAGGATAGTTTTAGAGTACATTTCACTTATCACCAAATCAATCACACCAATCCCATTTACCAGTCTTAACTTCAGATTAATAGTGTATAATTTGGCTGGAATTCAACTACATCTCACTTGTTGTGCTGAGGAGGGGGGATGCTGCTTGGAGGCAGATCTTCATTGTGCCCCAGAGCGCTAAGGGATGTCTGATTGGCTGTAGTCAACAAGGAGGCAGGGCCCGAGCCACTGTCCGTCAAAGTGCCCATGGAGACAGATGCTGGCGTGACTGAATCAGAGGCCGGCTTGCCGGATACTGCAGAGCCTGCTGCAGCTGTGAAAAGAGAAGAGACACTTATGTAATAAAATCCAAATAATGAGTGGGGGTAAATGTCCTAAAAAAGGTAAAAAAATATTCTTTTGAAAAATGAGTTACTAAGTAGACTCTTACCTTCCACAGACTGTGTTGCTTGTATTGAACTGAAGCCATTCTGTAAAACCAACAATAGATGTGAACTCTATAGAAATGGGTCATCAATGAAAAGTAGAAGCTTGATTGATGAGCAGATCATTTCAACTACAGGTAAGGTTTAAATCTAGGAGTACATTACAATGAACACAACTCAATAAAACTAAAGAATTTGGAAAATAAGTATAGAGTTTTTATGCATTTATTTTGAGAAGCTTTACTGTTTGTACATGTTGTACATAATGGCACCTCCTTTGCTTTAGCCTTACCTTGGGCTGCATGTCCTTCTGAGGGGAGGAAGAGACTGAAGGTGGGTAACGGCGTGTTTGAGATGCTCTCTGATCATACAGATCCATCTGGCTGGAGTTAGAGAGAGCTGGAGTTGACTCACTGCAGTTTGTAACAAAATAGACAAGTTCAAATTCAGTTTTGTTCAGTTAATGGTTCAGATGATTAATATAATGTAATCACTTTTAAAGACTAGGGCATGCACTTAAATTGATAATGGAGAGCCAGTTCTTCTATTAAGTGTTGAGTAAAAGACAAAACAAACTCCAGATAATTCAGTCATGATAAAAGCGGCAAAAATAAAATACTTCACTTTCTCCAAACACTATAAATATGAGCTTTATCTTCAAATTAGTAAAATGTAGAGGGCAACACTGTCCAATGAGGGATACGAAATGTCAGCAATATTCTCAGACACTTCATAAAACAGAGATATGGGACTTAAAGAACCTTGGATAGAAACCTATGAAAGGAAGATGGCAGCTATCCCACAATTGCTGGGAAACATTATGAGCCCAGAGAGGCGTTGCATTGACTGATGCTTAAGCTGAGGTTTGCAATAGTTTGTGCATAGGGCTGGGCGATAAAACAATAAGGATATTTATCACAATAAAACTTTCCCAGTAAAGATTTAAGACGTGGTCAATATAGCATTGATAAAACTCATGACATTCATGTTTTGACATGCAACACAAAAAGCCAATCATAATAACAGCTCCTCTTGAACCAATCACGTGGCTGGAAAGGAGCTACATTCTTGTCAGTTAGGTTGAGCAAATACCAATCGCATGGCTGGAAAAGTGTTATAGCCATGTTTTGTTAAGTCGAGAGTAGGCACCGTAGCCAGCAGCAGAACATGTGCTAATGTTTGGGCTTCTGCAGTCACGCACACTATATCTCAGGAGAGAGAGAAATAAGAAAATAACAATAGAAAACAGCGATATAAAGAACCCGATGCTCAAAAGATGATGACACTGTTGAAAAAAAAATGGGTCAGAGGAGTTCGGTGTGCGGAGATATTTTGGCTGTTTAAATTCCGACAGGAAGCAGAGAAGCTGCCCTGCAAACTGTGTCAAAGCATGTTCCCACAAAGACGGTAATAATACTGATCTGTTTTAACAACTGAAGCAGGGCTATTTTTTTAGAGCAGTGGTCCCCAAACTTTTTTGTACCACGGATCGATTGCATGTATCAACATTTTTCTGCAGACCGGGTGGACGCCGGGGGGGGGTCCAGTAACAAAAATCGTTATCAGTTAATAGTCTGTAATCTGACTACACTTTATATCGAGAAGGTACGTGTGTACGGGTGTTTTGTCTCAATGTGGTGAAGCAGTTTTGTAAGTTTCATTGCTTCATTAGCCAGTCGGTCACAGCGGGTGAGGAGCATGTGTATTACCTGTTGTAATGAACCTGTAACTTAGGTAAGAATCTTTGTATTTTCTTTTAAATGC
Organism: Etroplus canarensis; assembly: GCA_015106775.1. Lineage (NCBI taxonomy): Eukaryota > Metazoa > Chordata > Actinopteri > Cichliformes > Cichlidae > Etroplus > Etroplus canarensis. The sequence goes on from VUQH01012351.1 coordinate 14,103, forward strand.
AGCTTTCTTTTTGCTGGCGGTCCGTGTCCCTTCCGCTGTCCCATTGTTTGCTCGTTCCTTCCCGAAAAAGCTCTTCAGTGAATTTTGCTTTTAGCTCATTTTATTTTCAAGGGTTAGCTTGTGTCACTGATGCGAGAGTCAAGCATGGTTAGTGAGGCGAGGGCGGAAACAGTCATTTTTCAAAATAAGATCTGGAAGAAGAAAGAAAAATAACTATCATTTTAACCACAAATTTTTTTTCTTTGTGGCCCAGTTCCAAATGGTCCACGGACCGGTCCGCGAACCCCTGCCATAGGGGATAGGTAGCCTTGGTCCATTTTGGCATGTGGCAACACAATGGACCAGGCACATTGCCGTGGAAACTCTACTCATGGTAGCATGCAAGTGTTGGAAATTGTCCTCATCAAAAATGAGAAATAGCTGTTTGTATCCAGCTGTGTGGCATTTCTAAAGCCAAGGGAGCAACTGTGATTGTAAGCTTGCAATGACAATGCTAACATGTTAATGTTACCATAGTCTTTATATAAAAGATTGACGTAGCCATGTCACCCATTTTGAAGCCTTGATGTTTGCATTTTGGCCAGTGCCATGTTGTTGTTATTTGGGGTTTTATTCGATACAGAAGTGTCCACAGCTAAACCAGAGTGGTATACTACAAAGCAAGTTCAACATAGCCAGACTTTCTAAGCTGACTCGATAAAACCTAAAACCCCAGTTAGAGATAATGGGGTATCAGCTTTCTTTGTCAACCCAGGCTCTCTGTCTCAGGATGAGTGTGTGCTCACATTAAGGGACGTTTTGCGAGTCATTTGACGCTTCGTCTGTACAAAATGGATCAATTGAGTACGTCTGACCCCAAACTGCAGACATTATAAGACGAAAGGATGCTTGTAATCATAAATGACATCAAAATGTAATATGCAACACTGCTGCTGCAAAAACTCTTAACTTATTTTACTGCTTAATTCATGATTGCCAAGAGCACACCGAGTAGTAAAATAAACATATCAATTTGAGTCAGTATATTTAATTCATAGGTCAGCGTGTGCTTGGTGCTGCTGTTTATTTCTAACTTTACAGCTGCACTTTTGAGCCCTGAAACTTTAACGTGATACTTTAAACATTACAGGTCACCAAGTGCATTTAGTTCTGACCCTCACCCACAGGCCAGTAAAAGCGCTGTGGAAACCACTTTGATTTGTTGCCAGAGCAAAGTGAAATTAATTTTACTGGTTGAATATTGTTGATAATAAATAGCCTGCAAATGTAACTGATAAATTTTCCTGTCTGAATTTAAGAAGTCTTAAATGAATGACTATAAAAGAGACTGCATCACCAGCTGAAAGTATGCAAATTCTTGTGACAATAAAATGTATACAGTCAATGCTACTGTAACTTTACAGCTTGGAATCATATGACTGACTGACCGGGCTGCACATATAATATTTTCCAACAACAGAGAATCTATAAAACACTCGAAATATACTGTGAATACTTATGCTTCAGACCAGGTTATGTGTTTAGCATAGGTTGCCCTGGTGATTTAGCCAGCTAATAAGAGGGCCAAATCTGTGATGCTGAAAATTAGATTTTAAGCTTAACATACCTCAATAACCCATTAATCTCACTTTGTGGTAAAACCTACAGAGTTATTGCTTGCAAGCTTGTTTGTCAAGCTGCATACATAAACTGAGAGCATAGACACCTGTTAATTAGAACAAAAGAGAAATAAAATGCTAGAATGTCAACCATCAAAACTGTACCACAGATTTCTTTGAAAACTCCGTAACATCGTAAGCAATTCGATTTGTCAGACATTTTAATTGAAAGACCTCCAAAACATGGCTGAGAGGTCCATTTTAGTGGAATATTCACCTGCCATTTTTACCTTGCTAGTTGTTACCAAACCACTCGCAGCTGAGATTGAATGGGTTGACTTTGTGATACGTACAAAAATAAAATATTGCACAAATGGTGCGAGATGAAAAGTCAGAGGATCTCCAAAGTTATTTACCCTGTGAAGAACTCAAAAGTTTTTAAATTTAATTAATATGAAAAATTATTGTAAAAATTTCTAGTACATAAAAACATAGTGAAAATGTATTGTGTGTGAACACAATGTGATAAAATTCCCCTTAAGGCACTTTATACTGTCAGGTAAAGATCATACAATAGCAATAGAATATGGTAAGCTTAAATTATGTTTTCTCAACATCTTAAAATAATAACTTTCCTATTTTTAGCAAAATGTAGACCTAAAGGGACCTCTTTTCGAAGGTCATGACTGGCTCACAATTCCTAGCACAGAAAACATCCGTGGACCTTTGGTACTTGGTGGGTTTCCTTCAGCATGGCTGAATGTATAGTTTACCATAATGATAGCTGACATAAAGATGCCACTTTTTGTCTTATTCATTCTTAAATGAGTTTGAGTTGCAGTCTCAACTAGTATTGCTCGTAATCCATCATTTGTTTGTGACCTCTTTTATGTTTTCAGAGAAGATAAACACATATTTGTATGTATGATGTCAGCCGGTCAAATCTGGTACATCACAGATAATGCAGGTTGACAGTTACCAAAACAATCCAGCGAATCAGTCACATCATATATCATTCCGTGCTTAGCGTGTGACTGTGAATCAAACAAGAACCCGGACACGACTCATCGTTCTTTCTTCTGCACCAGTCAAACAGAACCACAGGTGGGAAAAACATTGTGTTGTCTCAAAGGGCAGCTGCAAAAGAACAAAAAGCTCAAATTAAACAGCTGGCAGATGGGGAACTTTTTAGGCATCATAATTTCTGTTTGGATTAAAGATACAGCAGTGTTTACGTTTCTTTAATCTGCGTAGTATGCAGTTTCTCACTTGGCACATATGAGATATGCTTTTGTGGGTTACTTTATCTATCACATATCTATAAGTGAAGCAACTCTGGATCATTTGACCTCATTTTCAAAGTCCAGAGTTGCATGTGCTTGGGATATGCTGTCCCCAGTTGACCCAAGATTTGTGATTATGTGCATGCATTTGTAGTTTACATGCGTATATATCTATGTGCCTGAGTAACTGAATGACCTAACATGCCATCTGCACAAATCTGATTAAAGAAATGCAATAGAAAAGAACCAATGAGATCTGGGCATTATCAGGAGATAGTATAACCACTGGAAGCTTAAACAAAAGAGGCTATGCTGTGAGTGATGTTTTTGTTAAAACATCTTTGCCCTCATGTAGCTGCAACATCAAACAGGCATGGATTTGAGGTTATGTAGAAATTTCTTTCGAAGCAAAGGCTCTACCCCCCCAAACGCACACACAACATAATATCCTGCAATAAAGGTCACACATGAACATTTTCTCAGCTCTCCCATCTTTTATTATGCATTCTCACAAGACATTTTTACACCGCAGCATGACTTATTCATGTTTATTACTGTGGATTTTCTAGCTCCCAGGATTTCATTAGTTTTGAACAGCATCACAGTCTGTAGCTTTTTTTTCTATCACATGCTAACTCTGAAATCATAAATAGTCAAGAAGTATTTTACTGTGATAGTGTCCTATTCTTATTCTTTCGGCTGCTCCCATTAAGGGTCGCCACAGTGGATCATCTGCCTTCATCTCACCCTGTCCCTTGCATCCTCTTCTGTCACAACCACCCTCTGCATGTCCTCCTTCAGTGTATCCATGAACCTTCTCTTTAGTCTTCCTCTTTTCCTCCAATATATCCACTAGCCCTCCTCTGAACATGTCCAAACCATCTCAGCCTTGCCTCTCTGACTTTGTCTCCAAACTTCTCAACATGAGCTGTCCCTCTGATGTACTCATTTCTAATCCTGTCCATCCTGGTCACTCCCAGAGAAAATCTCAACATCCTCAATTCTGCCACCTCCAGCTCCACCTCCTGTCTTTTTGTCAGGGCCACTGTCACCAGACCATACAGCATAGCAGGTCTCACTACTGTCTTGTAAAGCTTCCCTTTCACTCTT
>VUQH01012364.1:1437-26238 GCA_015106775.1 Etroplus canarensis
CAGTGCCAAAGTGTAGGCAAGTATTAAAGTGCACAACCTCACCCATAAATGCTTTAATGGTGTCATTTATCTCATATGGACAGATATGCAACCATGTATGTGTTATAGTTTAAAAGCAACAGTTCACAAGAGGCATTTTTTATTCTGCAATAGCTAAAAAAAAAAAAAATACCACGCCAGCATGAAGATTATTGTAATAGTCTTTTTATCTAAGGCCCTCTTAGTTTGTCTCTAACTGGCCGACTGCGGCTAGTTCAAAATGCTGCCACCACATAACACCCATATGGGCTTCTTTACATCGGCTCCCAGTCAGTTTTAAAACTGATTTCATAATTTTATTGTTAGTTTTTCAGTCATTGCACAGATTGGTGCCTTTTAATTTTGTACACTTCCACTAAATCACTGGGGTCTGCTGAGCAAATGCTCCTAGCTGTCCCAGGGTCCAGGTTAAAACACAGAGGAGATTGGGCCTTTGCAGAAGCTGCTCCTAAATTATGGAACAAGCAGCCCCTTCACATCAGGACCGGCCCTATATTAGACATGACTGAGTTAGTTACCTTTTATCTATTGCCTTTTATATTTCACCCATGTTGTTTTATTTTTTTTGTTTGTTTGTTTTTAATCTGTTCTGTTGTTTCATGTTATTTTATTCACTTGGATGTGCAGCAGTTTGGTCAACAGATGTTTTAAATGTACTTAGAAATAAACTTGGCCTGACTTGACCTAACTTGACTTGACCCCTGCTGTGGACAAAACTAAAGTCATAATACAGAAAGAACTTTGTAGTGAAGTGAAACAGAGTTTTAAAAAGAACAAAAACTGTCTACTCAACATGTCCTTTTTCATCTTTCATGATCATGCCTTTTCTTCCTTGTGTTGAACTTGCTCCTTTCCTTTTCAAGGCAACTTTTCAACCAGTGCTGTTGGCTTCTTGAAGGACTGCAGGCGAGTGTGTTTCAGTAGCCTTTGTATTGTTTGCTTTTCCATGACCCCTCACTCTCTGTAGCCAAAGAACTACAGACACCAACAGGGTTCCTCAGTAGCCATTACTAAGTAAAAAATAAGGATAGAACTGATAGTTAACGAGTCATACTGACATGACCGCATCTCACAGTTGCTGTAGATTTGATGGTTGCTCATCCATGATGCGAACTCCCAATCCACCACATCCCAAAGGTGCTCTACTGGATTCGTCTGGTGACAGCGGAGGCCATTTTAGGTACAGTGAACTCATTTTCACATTCAAGAAGCAAGTCTGAGATCTTTGTGATGTGGTGTGTTACCCTGCTGCAAGCAGCCACCAGAAGATGAGTACATGGTCATGAATAAATGGCTGGACATGTTCAGTAACGATGCTCAGGTAGGCTGTGGTGTTTAAATGATGCCCAGCTGGTACTAAAGCGTTCAAAGTGTGCAAAGAAAATATTCCTCACACCATGACACCACCAGCAGCAGCCTGAACCATTGATACAAGGCAGGATGGATCCATGTTTTCATATTCTTTTATGCCAAATTCTGGCTCAACCATGTGAATGTCTCAGCAGACATTGAGCCTCATCAGACCAGGCGACACTTTTTCCAATATTCTTTTGATCAGTTGGTGAGCCCATGTGAATTGTAGTTTCTCATTCTTGGCTGACAGAAATGGGCCCCAGTGCGCTGTAGCCCATCTGCTTCAAAGTTCGATGTGTTGTGCATATAAAGATGCTCTTCTACATACCTTGGTGGTGACAAATGGTTGTTTTAATTACTGTTTCCTTCCTGTCAACTCGAAGCAGTCTGGCCATTCTCCTCTGATCTCCGGCAGCAATAAGGCATTTCTTCCAGAAAAGTGCTGCTCACTGGATATTTTCTCTTTTTCAGTTCATTCTCTGGAAATCCTTGAGATGAGTGTGCAGGAAACTCCCAGTAGATTAGCAGCTTCTCAAAACACCCAAACCAGCCCATCTGACATGAAAAATCATCCCACATTTAAAGTCACTTAAATCACTTTTTCCCCATTCTGATGCTCGGTTGTCCTGACCATCTCTGCATGCCTAAATGCACTGAATTCTTTCATGCAGTTGGCTGATTAAATATTTGAATTAACAAGGCTGCTGAACAGGTGTACCTAATGAAGTAGCCAATGAGTGTATAGTCACCAATGATTTGGGAGATACTATATCATTAGTTAATAATTCGTTCATGATTATCAGTAAATCTTTCTAACTCCCAATTTTCTTTGTAGAAAAGAAGAAAGTACTCGTTAATTACCGATTACTTTGTTACCTTAAGCAGTACATCCACTGCTTAGGTAATGAGGAACTACTGAGTAACCAGTAAGAATGAAGCTTCCCTTAGCTTGAAGGGAAGCAGGAAGAGTAGGTAATCTTGAGGAAATGAGAACAGCCTGAGTAACTACTTAGCGAAATGTTTTGTTATTCAGGATCATTTCCCAGGCTGTATTTTTAGAAATGAGTAAATGATGTTTTCTTACATTTGGAAAAAGTTTTTTATTTAGTTAAACAATACCATCTGATGAGTGTTCTGTGAAGGCTGAAAATCCCATAATGAACAGAAATCCCTCACTTTCCTCCACTCTTCAACCCTTGCGAACTAAAAGAAAAGCAAACAAGACTTCTTGTGACTGAAAGACTCTACTTAGGTACCAATAGCAACATGTCCACAGTTTACACATTTTCAGGCTGCTCTGGGTGTGTTTCACAATGCAGAAAGGCCATGCTTGGTATACAGAGCTCTTATCACACTTCCTTGGCAAATATTCTCTGTTGAGCTTAGGGGCTTGATGGTCCAGCTGCTCATAGCAATGCAGCTTTCTTGAAAAAAAAGTATGGCATCAATAATGAGATAGTAAAATATATCCAGAGATGCAATTGGAATATAAGTCACTCTTTAAGAGGTGTTTTCTTTAGTGCCTGCTACCCTAGTCTGTGCTACAATTTGCAAAGAGGACGTGAGGTGGACTCAGAAGGGAGAAAACACTGCAGGAGAAATCAAGCAGCTGACACAACTCCTTGCATCAGGAAATTGGTTTCATTACATTAGTTCCTCAACGGTGTGTGTTTGTACCTTTCCTCTCCTCATTATGGCTAACAGACAAAGGGACCACCAGAGGAAACCTGACTCTGTCTTACGCCAGTTTTGGAGGAAACACTTTGGACAGGAGCAAACACACAAAGAGCTCAGTGGATTACAAAGAGCCTCTTCTCTTCTTTGTAAGAGGTTTCACAAGCCCAGGTTAGTTTTCTCTGGTTTTAACAAGGCATGTCTTTCATGAGGGGCTGGACTGGGGGCTGGGAATAGCGGGTTCAGGTAACAGTGTGTTCACAGATGAGGGGGACACAGTGTTAAGGGGGAGGGGGAGTGTTGAGTGGTGTAATAGGAGGGAACCCCTGAATGAACACAACTTTGTGTAAAATGCTGACATGGACACTTGATCTATACAGGTTTCCACCCAGTCATATAACATCTAACTTTTTGTACAGTTCTTCTGGAAGAGGCTTTCATAGTTTGCATCCTTTTATTACAGTTAAGCTATATCTTAATGTTACATTCTACAAAGATATAGACAATGGCGCATTTATAATTTCATAGTAATAGCTTGTGGAAGTCTCTATCTTTCTTACAGTATATGCCAGTGGCAATAAAACAAGGTAAGGTTCTCAAAGAAAGTATTTTGTGAGTTTGGGGTGGAAGAACTTGACTTTAATCCCAACTAGTACCCTTGGGGTGATTGTTACAGCTGACTGATAGCTTAACATTAGCCACTCTGTTGGAAATGAATCCCTGTTGCCGGGTTTCTACACTTCCATCGCAGAGCAGAGGGTACTGTTCAAGTTGTGATATGTTCAGAGTTTTGTACTGTGACGTGCAACTATCACTTGGAGGTGTAATATTCTGATGTCCACATACTTTTGGAAGTGTTGTATTATGATATAAGCTCATTCAGAGGTCATTCAGCGTTTCGGTTTTCTCTGCCTATATTTTCTATAGCTTGTATATAATAAATGATCATAAGCTCACCAGTCACTTTATTAGTCAACTGTTTGTTATCACAAGTATCTATTCAGCCAGTCACATGGCAGCAACTTAATCCATTTAGGTATGTAGACTTGATTGAGATGACCTGCTGACGTTCAAAACAAGCATCAGAATGAGGAAGAAAAATTATATATGTGACTTGGAACGTGGCATGGTTGGGCTGCCGGTGCCGCTGCTATTTCAGAAACTGCTGTTCTACTGTGATTTTTCCCACACTACCATTTCTGGGATTTACAGAGAATGGACCGAAACAGCGAAAGCATCCGATGCATGAAAATGCCTTAGTCAGAAGAGAATGGCCACACTTCTTCAAACTACAGTAAGAAGGCAAGGGTAACTCAAATAACCACTTGCTACAACCGAGGTGTGTAGAAAAGTATCTCTGAATGCAAGGTGGGTTTAACCTTGAAGCAGATGGGGTACAGTAGACGAGATGCAACTCCTGTCAGTGGAGAACAGGAAACCGAGACTACAATTCACATGGGCTCACAAAAATTGGATAACACAGGATTAAAATAGTATTGCCTGATCTCATGAGCTTTGTTTTCTTCTGCGACACGCTCATGGTGGGGTCAGAATTTGGCAAAAACAGCATATAAGCGTGGCTCCATCCTGCCTTGCAACAACACTTCAGGCTGTTGCTGGTGGTGTAATGGTGTGGTGGATATTTTCTTCTTTTCTTGCCGTCTAACTAAGTTTTATTTCTGACCGTGTCCGTCCCTTTATGGTCACGTGTATCCATCTTCTGATGGCTGCTTGCGGCAGGACAACACTCCATGTCACAAAGCTCAAATCCTCCCAAACTGGTTTCTTGAACATGACAATGAGTTCACTGTGCTGAAAATGGCCTCCAACCTCACCAGGTCACAATCCAATAAAGCAATTCTGGGATTTGCTGGAACATGTATGTTCAGCCTACAAATCTGCAACAACTGCATGATGTGATCATGTCAATCTCTAAGGAATATTTCCAACGCCTTGTTGAATCTATTCCAAGCAGTTCTGAAGACAAAAGCGGGTCCAACCCAGTACTAACAAGGTGTATCTAATGAAGTGACCGGTGAGTGTATATTCTGAGTCTGAAAACTGAAGCCAAGGCTGAAGTGGCTTAAACCTGCATTCTTTCTAAAGCCCACTAGGGGGCAACTCCCCTCTGTGCAAAAACAAGTCAGACTGTATTGACATCTATTAGAAAATGACCCTCACTCTCACTTGATTTATAACCTCAGTAAACACTTCCCTAATGAGTTCATGGTCTCATTCACTAGTCTGAAGTCTTTTTAACACAGCATGGTTTTCATTTAGTAAATCACTGTGCCATTTAAAGTGAAGGAGACTGTAAAGCAGGGTGTGATTTAAAGCTAGGCTTCTTTGGAATTAACAAGTTGCTACCCTATGAACATCCAGTGCCTTCAATTTTTCAGTCTGATCCAACCTTCTCTCATGACACAAAAAGAAAAAAAAGTGGTAGATGTGGTCGATGTTTCAGTGGCTGGGTCTATCCACTATGGATCTAGAACTCTGTCATCACTGCCTCATATTCTATGTAAAGCTGAAGCACAAAATTAATCACTACTACAGAAACATGTTAAGTGTCTACAAATCCAAATGCTTCAATCAATTTGGGAGATTTGCACCTTGTTACTAGGAAGAAAAATTAAATTTCTCCTAATAAAAATATCACAAATTGCTGTTTTATGATTGCATTTTTTTTCATCCTGCTTTGAAGTCTATAGACACACAAACTATGCACAACTAATGTGTCTGAACACACACGAAAGGTCACTCCGAGCAGAGACCAAGCATCAATCTCTTTTTGAACACTTTCTTCCTCGCCTTCGTTCTCACCCCCTCCTCCCACTTCCTCCCAGCCAATTGTAATTCATCAGGCATCGGTGTCCAGAGGAAATGTGAAGTGGGTGAGTGAGGATAAGAGTTTAATCCATCAAACCTCTTCCACTCCCACCTCGTGGCTGACTCAACAACTTCTCCTCAGGATTACAAACTCTTTGGAAGTGAGGGGGGTTGTATGTTGTCCACTGAGTGCACTTTGATCCGGATCACCCACATCTCGACACTCTTGCCTGTGGTTCACATACTTACTATGAAGCTAGAAAGATTCATGTTTTGTGCAGCATGACTCAGAGTGGATCTAGTCCCACTGTGACTTCCATCTCTCCCCCTGAGCAGATAAATAAGTGAGCCAATGACAATATATACGGAGATCAGAGACCTCTGTGTGGAGGAGGCATGGGCCTCTGCTCTCTGCTGGCCTCCTTAAAGGGACGCAGGCCAATTTTACAAATAAATTCGCTTTACTCGTCACATAGATAAGTACTCTGTGAAAAGAGTTACATAACATGGCCTGGCTCTGTTTGGATTTTTAAAGCAAGACTGTGTAATTCAAGACAGAAGAAACAAAACATTCTTCCTCTAAAGTGAAAAGCTGAATTAAAAAGCAGTTAGACAAACTCTTGCTCAATTTCTACTGCTTTGCTTTTCCTTTTAACGTGACAATACAGTCTCACAGCAGGGTTTAATAAAAGATTAGTGTTCACTGACACGAGTGCCTCTTTTTGTGTACACACAAAACTGCGGCCAAATAGTCTGAGTGCATTTAATAAAAACTATTATTTCTATTTTTGCTCATCATCAACTTGAGAGGCTAAAGTTCAAAGGCCAAAGAGGTTTTGGCAGAACTTTTTTTGTACTTTCTTTGGTGTTACTTTCACACTTAGGTTGAGTTTCACTCACTATTTGGACAACTTAAAGAAAAAAAAAACCATTACTGGAGTTGGTCCCCCCTCTGCAGCTATAACAGCTCTCACTCTTCTGGGAAGGCTTTCTACAAGATTCTGGAGTGTGTCTGTGAGAATTTTTGCCCATCAGACACTGATGTTGGATGAGAGGGGCTGGCTTGGAATCTCTGTTCTAGTTCATCCCAAAGGTGCTTGAGGTCAGGGCTCTGTGGGGGCCAGTCATGCTGGAACAGAAAAGGGCCCTCCCCAAACGGTTCCCACAAAGTTGGAAGCATAGAATTGTTCAGAATGTCTTGGTAAACTGAAGCATTAAAATGTTCCCTTTGGAAGTACGAAGCCCAGAAGGTAGCATTCTCCTGGCATTCACCAAACCTGGACTTATCCATCAGACTGCCAGATAGAGAAGTGTGATTCATCACGCCACAGAAAATGCTTCCAGAGTCCAGCGTCAGTATGCTTTGCACAACTCCGTCCAACACTTTGGTGATGTAAGGCTTGCATGCAGCTGCTTTCACTTTGCAATAATACCACTTACAGTTGATTGTGGAATATCTAGGAGGTAAGAAAATTCACAAACTGACTTGTAGGAATGGTGGCTTCTTATTACAGCACCACACTTAAATTCAGTGAGCTCTTTAGAATACCTTTGTCCATATAGCGTATTTCACATTTTGACATGTTTTTGTGTGTGTGTGTGTGTATGTGTGTGTGTGTATATACACACACATACATACACACACACACACACACACACACACACACATATATATATGCTTAGGTGTGTTATGTGTGTTTCTCAAACTCAGGTCCTCTACCAGAAGCCTGGCAGTTTGAGGGTTCTGCGCATTAGCTTAACTGTTCCTAGGACTGCACTCTTCTGGACAGGAACCTCTGATGTTGCACCTGGAGCCACTCTTAGGTTACAGCTCCTAATACTCCTACTACCAGTGGGACCACTTTGAACGTTACCTTCCACATCTGCTCCACTTTCTCCTTCAGTGTGATGGTGTAGTGATAACATTACTGTCTTTGGAACAATAAACTGGTTTCAAATCCCAGTCAGGGCATGCATCCAGCAAAGGTCCCTAGGCTGGGCCTGCAAGACTGCTACCAAAGCCCTCCTTGTAATATGAATGAGAGATGCATAACTGAACCCATACCAGATCAGACATTGCCCAGGCTAAAAAAGTCTGCATCAGATGTTGGGGAACCAGGACATACTGGTGGAAAGTGGGCTACAGGATAAGGACTACTATGTTTTCAAATATGCTACATAAATAAAACTGACTTGACAGAAGGTTTTAAGATTAAACATTATACTCTGTAATTTGTTCATCAGCACTTACAAAGTTTGTTGAAATGACATTTTGGCTCAAGTTTGGTTTGAAATCATAATGGTTTGTCTAAGTTTCAGACTTGTGGTGAAGTTTGAAAGATGGTGGTATTTAGCAAGCAGGAAGGGTCTGACACACAAAAAAAGGAATCTATTTTTTAAGTTATAAAGTGGACTACAATCGGGACCAACTCTTGCAGCTTGTCTTTCACATGTGACACAAATCACTCACCTTCTTTCCTCATTTCCACTCCCAGTCATTTAAACGGTGATAATTCCTACACAAAAGCATTTACCTGCTTCTGCATATTAAAATATTACTGGCTAACTGGAGTATATATGAAAGTCAGGCACTTAAACAAAGGAAAGAAAATCTGGACACATCACAAAGTAACTCTCCCATCTGCTGAAATCCTATCATCATTATTCCTCTGCATTCAGTATCACAATCTATTCAGCAAATAGTAAGTGATAAAATTCACAAAGGACTCCTCCAGCAGACCGGATGACTGAGAAAGAGCTGCTGATACTCTGTGGAAACTGCTGAGTTATGCTGTAAATCTTCTGGAGGTTTTGTTTGAACTCGTAGATGTACTTGTTTAAAGCAACTCTAAACATCTTTGAGAATGAGTGACCATCCAATAACAGTGTGCATGGACTACAGTGACTGCACAAACAGAACCCTGCTCTCAAAAGCATGCAGGATTTGCTATGGCACAAGTTGCACACGAACTTCAAGCCCAATACTTCCTATACAACAATAAAGGCATTTTAAATCCCTTTTTACATTTGGAGCCCAGAACTGCCCTCTGATTTAAACAACACATGGGGAGTGCCTTGCCGTCATTCTCAAACACTCCTCAGATGTCAGAAGTCCTGTGTGTTAAGGATTATTGCGCACTTGCAAATGAACATGTCATTATTAACCTCACACACCCCTCAGGCAATCCCATCAACATGACACAAAAGCCAGGCGTCCTTCTGGGTGTGTCAACATGGAATGGCAAGTCAAAAAAAACCACACTCACGCTTTATTTTACTGACCTATTATTGTGGCAAGATTAGAGATGCGGTGGCAAAGACATATCCGTTACATCCCAGTAAACAGATACAAGAAGCTGTTCTTTTACTGTAAACAAGACAGACTTAAACCTAAGTCTAAACAACCAGTGTTAGAGCCTGGTACGCTGCTGTAAACAGCTGCCATTTGTTCATACATGTGTGTGTGTGCTAAACCTGTAAGTCAGGACAGGTTGCCACACGTCAGCCTATGAGCATTTCATGTTTCTGGCTAAACAGGATAATGTTTGAGAAAGAAAAGAGGAAATGAAATAAAGAAACACAAAAGACACATTTACAGTCAACAAAAAGGGAAGTCTGCCAACTTCTTTTTGACAAAATGAAGGAGAAACGAGAGAAATCTGGTCTAAGTGTTTGTTTTAGGGCTGACTTTTTTTTTTTCAAATGTGGCAGTCAGAATGTGTAGTTAAGCTATTGTTTTCCTTGTGTTGAATCCAAGTGATCAGACATGGTGGAAAATACGACTGAACGACTTCCCCTTTCATAACAAATGGCTGATAAATGCGAGTACTGAACAATTCAACAGATTTTGTCTATTTGGTGTGACATTTCTTACAAATTAGCAATTTCTAAAGCAAGTCTGGTTGCTGTAAGATTACAGTTCAAACACCATTTTCTCCTTTTATACATTTCATCAGCATAAAACAAGAGAACCATATAAGTATGCAGGAAATGGCCGACCAAACCCCAATCGCTTGAAAACAGCACCAGCTACTTATTATTTTCAATAATTTCCTCTTCATTTTTTATATATTAATTAACTTTTTTAACTTCTTTTAAAAAGTCTCTGGAAAATGTAATTCAGTCAAGGCTGGATTTCCTCCAAGACACTTGTGCTTCATAAGAGGTCAAACAGACTACACCTACAAACGTTTTAAAAAATGTGTGTTAACATTTTGATTTGACAGCTTATGAAAAAAAAAACTCTCTGTGTTTAAACTTTTGAGACTGAATGTTCTGTTTTTATTCTGGTTGGATCGACTGTGACCCTTCCAACCCCAACATAAAAGCACAAAAGCTTTCTACAATGTATAGTACTGTGGAAAAATCTTGAGGTGCCTCTCAAGCCTTTATATTTTTCTTTCAAGGAGCCAGACTTCTTGTTTTTTTTTTAGTAGTCTTGAACAATGCTTCTCCAGGTTTTCTGACGGTCTTTCAAAATTTCCTTCAAAATTTCTGCCAATCAGCCTGTCACAGAAACACAGTTCTTCCTATTTCTGTAGTTAAATCTTTGAAAACATACTAAGATATCAGAGTTTTCAGGCATAGAATAGTATTTTTGCACTAATAAGATGATTCTCAAAGAGCTATTCACTGAAATCTCTGGGCATGGTGTGTAGTTTGTCCTTTAAAAATTTCAGGAAACTGGACAAGAAGAAGTGGCAGGCCTAAAAAAATGCAGATGAACAGTACCTGAAAGTCATGTCCTTAAGAAAAAAGAAAAAAAAATCCAGAAAGAGTTGACACAGCACTTGAAAGAGTTGATTCAGCTACTGATCACCGAAGCCTCATCTGAAATGGTCTCAGTGGAAGGGTGGTTGTCAAGAAGTCATTTTTAAGGAAGGGGAACAGGGAGAAAAAAAAGGCTAAGGTATGCTAAATTACAGAAAAAGTGGACTGAAAATCAGTGGTAAAAACATTTTATAGTGTCATGAAACTAAATTTGAAATTTTAGGGTCAAACAGTGAGTGGCTACAGCTATCTGTAAAATATGGTAGAGGCTCTGTCATGGTTTGGGACTGCATTTCAGCCAGCGGTGTTGGGGTTCTTGTCAGAATTGTTGTAATAATGAACACAGAGAAGCCCCATCAGATTTTGATCCACCGCACAATACCATCTGGAGAGTGCTTGATCGCCAGTGGCTTCAATTTTCATCATGACAATGATCCCAAAAACGCTACCAATTCCATAAAGGCCCACCTGGAAAGAAAACTTACAGTGGAACACTATCAGTCATGGATTGGCTTCCCCAGAGCCCAGATCTCAACATTAAAGCAGTGTGGGATGATCTCGACAGAGAACAGAACAAAAGGCAGCCATTATCCAAAGAAGAACTTTAGAATATTCTTCAAGAAGCCCGGAGAACTATTCCTGAAGACTACTTAAAGAAATGACAGGAAAGTTTTGCTAAGAGAATTCAGGCTATGTTGAAGAATAATCACAGTCATACCAAAGACTGACTTTCAAGCTTGTCACAAACTCTGCCTTAACTTTGCCTTATTTCTACTAAATAATAAATAGTTGCACCTCAAATCCAGATCTGGTGATGATTACATCAGTTCTAAAAAAACACTGCTTCCAAATGTTTCTTGACTGAAATTATGATTTTTTTTAAAAATCCTGTCAAACACACTTTCCAAAATACACAGAGGAGGAGTTAATTTATGTTGGATCACTATGACGGATTTTTAACACTTGCTATGATGACGTTTAGAGCAGTGGGAACAGCGGGAGATTACTCTCTTCCATTCATCTTAAATGCCATAGAAATATGCTTTTCGCAGCAAGTCTGCAAATGAATATAAACCGTCTTTGACTGGTGCAAAACAGCAGCTGGCTGTTTTAATATCTGTGTACCAGTCCACCTGATAGGACCAGGGATGGGTAAGAGAGAAACATCCATTCATTAGGCAGACAGGACTGCAACATTACACCATACATGGCTCATAAAAACTGGGTGCTGGCTTGTTTCTTCCTGCCTGCCTTTTTACCAATAAGGCCAAAGGCAATGGTAGTGATTACAGCATAACAGGCAACTGAGATGCTGCGGTGCTGTAATAGGTTCCAACATGCTTTTCTTCATCCGCATGCTGTCATCTGATGATCTGCTCTCTATATCCACACAGAATATTTAGTCATCCTCCTGCTCTGTCTGTGTCAGCCTGTGTTATGACTGATCTGCAGGCACATGCTCACTGTAAACATAAGCAGCTTGCCACTACAGTGAATCCCTACATGGCGCTTTGGCAGTGGATGGACATGTTCAATCAATATAATCCACTTAACCCGGATGGACAGAGATTACCTCAAGGTTAAAACAACCTGGCTTCTCCTGAATGAACTGTCACTGATGGATTGGCCAACTGGTGATATTAAAACACGCTCCGTTAGTTGCACCATTGCAGTATTTAGATGTAAGCAGCGATAAAAGCGGATATCTATCACTATTTTTATTTTGTTTATTTTATTTATGTCTGAGAAGTTGTTGTGATCCAAATGGCATATCCTTCACTTCCCCTCTGAACGGGAAGGAGGTGGACCTGTATGCGTCCAGCGGGCCACTTCACAGCCCCTATGAACGTAAGCACATCAGCAGACAGGAAAAGAGGTTGCATAAAACCACAAACACAATGGGTTCGGTGTCGGCAGTTGCCGTTGACTCCATTATCTTGTCTGAAACGGCCCTCGCTCCTTCTATTGTTGTGTAGCTTCTGCGGGAACTCTTAAGTGACCCACCCGGT
This sequence comes from Etroplus canarensis, assembly GCA_015106775.1. Taxonomy (NCBI): domain Eukaryota; kingdom Metazoa; phylum Chordata; class Actinopteri; order Cichliformes; family Cichlidae; genus Etroplus; species Etroplus canarensis. The sequence continues at coordinate 14,112 of VUQH01012364.1, forward strand.
GTCACTGTGCCAAGTTCTCCACTTCCCAGTGACGCACGGCGCAGCTCTGAGATGGAGGTTTAAGGGTCCCCGCGGAGCCGTCACAAATGCCCACACGATCAGGCTTTTACTCCGAGGCTCGATCATTGCGAGCGTCTCTTCAAGGTCATCTGTTATGTCTTAAGCTCACTGCTGGGATATCACGCTGCGTAAACTTTTGGAAAGTCCAGACGCAAAATCATACTCACGCTGAGAAAACAGACTTAAGCGTCCTGATATGAACCAAAGGCAATCAGAACAACTCGTTATTGGTTAACTTTTGAAAACATCAAAATTTAAATCGTAAAAAAAAAACAACTGATACATCCCAAGCCCACATTAAACCAGAAGCACCGTTTCGCTCAGATTATCCGCTCAACACCAAACCGGGGTCTCACCTGCGAGTCCGGACAGGACGGTGAACCAACAGAGCTCCTTCATTGGATGGACGGTAAGAAGACAGATCGGGAGTCACCTAAGATACTCCTCTGTAGGCTCTCTCTCTCTCTCTCACACACACACACATACACACACACACACACACACGACACCCGGGCGTCAAAATCTGTGCAGAGGGATGAAATCGAGAAGTTGCGGTGAGTGTTCTCCTGCTCCTTGCCTCTCCAAAGACGCGTCCGAACTTGTTGCTGCCCTCATACATTTCATTTTAGCACCCTCCCTCTACATTTTCGGGCGGAGTAAAGTCGTGCACTTTCCCCGCCGTCCTCTTTATCTCGCTTTCACATGTTAAACTTAGAGCTTAGGGAATTCTTGATGGTCATCCAACCTGTTCCGCTGCCACAGAGAGGGTGCCCTACCGAAGCTGTTGCGCAAAACCTTGACCTTTAAAGCCAATCCGTATTAGACAGTGTGTGGAGATATCCTACCTTTTAAAAATTCTTTTTTTTAATCTCATATGATCTCATGTAAAGTAACATAAATACACACACATATACACGTTTTTTTCCCTGTGAAAGGCACATTTAGGGCTTCTATATCCTTTAAGGGTGGGAAAATTATATTTTCTCCATATTGATGTCCTTGACGTGGCCAAATCAAATTATTTTCTCATAAATTTGATAGATGGATAAAGGAAAATTCCGCTTTACTGGTTAAAATGTTACAAACGGAGTATTAATATTGAAGTGGATTTATCAACATCAGTTTCATACATGTCGAAATCTATTTATATGGACTACTCTGACTGCACTTTGAACACAAATGGAGAGATGTTAATGTGATGGCTCTTCTGGTTTTGGATAGGAGTTCAGCAGAAGACTGCACAGTTCTTTCTCCGTGCTTTTTGCTGCTATAAACCACTTGGGGGCAGAGCCGCACTTTGATGTACACACACTAAGCTCTGCAATTCCAGCCAGAAGCCAGTGAGGAAGATCCAGTGAGGTGGTTTTCAAATCTCCAGGCTTTGTGGCTGATGGGCTGTCCTGTATGTTGATGTTGGGAACTGAAAACAGTGGAGCAGTGAGTTTTTACAGTTATGGAACTTAACAAATGTGCGTGCAAAACCCTGATCAGAAAAAGCTCACATTTGCAGCCTTTGCAGATTAATGCTCATTTTAAATATAAATTGCTATATTTCAGTTTATGGAAATGAGTTTGTGTGATGTGGGATAAATTGATATATTGGGAATACCCATTAATCAGTATAATGATCAGTGCTAATGTGATTCAGTGGTGCCTCACTAAAAGTAAGAAGGGTCTTGGTTCATCTGGATCCGTTTGTATGTTCCTCCTTTGCCTACATACCTACATGGCTCTTCCCCGGGTCCCCTTGTTTCCTCCCATTGTCCAAAAATATGCATGTTAGGTTAATTGCGCTTGGTCCTAAGTGTTGATATGAGAGTGGAACATTGCTGGTTTCTGTACACTCACTGGCCACTTCATTAGGTACACCTTGTTATTACTGGGTTGGACCCACTTTTGTCTTCATTCCTTGTGGCATAGATTCAACAAGGCGCTGGAAACGTTCCTCAGAGATTTCAATCCTTACTGACGTGATTACATCACACAGTTGCTTCAGATTTGTGGGCTGCTCATTGATGATGCGAAATCCTGTTCCACCACATCACAGTGGTGCTATATTAGATTAAGATGTGGTGACTGTGGAAGCCATTTGAGTACCCTCAACTCACTGTCATGTTCAAAAAAACAGTTTGAGATGTTCTGAGCTCTGCGACATGGCGCATTGTCCTACTGTAAGCAGCTGCCAGAGGATGGATACACTGTGGTTATAAAGGGATGGCCAGCAACAACACTCAGGGAAGCTGTGGTGTTTAGACAATGCACAGTTGGTACTAAAGGGCCCAAAGTGTGCCAGTAAAATATCCCCCACACCATGACACAACCAACAGCAGCCTGAACCATTGATACAAGACAGGATAGATCCATGCTTTCATGCTGTTTATACCAAAGTCTGACCGTACCATGTGAATGTCGCAGCAGAAATCAAGACTCATCAGACCAGGCCATGTTTTTCTAATCTTGTTGTCCAAATTTCGTGACAATAAAATTAGAAACTGTAGCCACAGTTTCCTGTTCATAGCCTGCAGGCGTGGCACCTGATGTGGTCTTCTGCTGCTGTAAGGCAGTTGCCTAAATACATGAGTTGCTTCCATGTGATTCGCTGATTAGAGAGTGGCATTAACAAGCAGTTGGACAACTATACCTAATAAAGTGGCCTGTAAGTGTATTTTTTCCTGTGAAAAACTGGTGAATTTTCCAGGGTGTACCCTGCCTCTTGCTGGATATGCTCCACCCCCACAACACTAGTTGGATAAGTAGTTAAAAATAGGTAGATGGACAGTCAATGGTACAGCCTTTGGTATTTTTTACTAATAACAATCAATGGTTTTTAAACTTCGTTACTCTTAGATTTATAATACAACTTTGATGGTGCTTGCTAAAAAAATCTTCCATTTGACTTGACTGATTTGGGGTCCTTTCTAGCAGATGTGCCAAAGCTAGCAATCTCGACATGAATGAACACCCTGAAGACACATGATAGACAAAGCTGTAAAGAGTGAGGTGTAAACAGGGTCAGAGTTTTTATTTTATAGATAAGCTTTATTAATTGTTAAAATGTTGATACAAAAAACATTTTGTATCATGCCACCCTTGTCTCTTTTCTAGTGTCTCAGTCTCTGCCCGCCTGCTATCTACTTGGACTCTAGGACTCTGGACTCCCTGGGAACTTTAGGCTTTGGACCTTGGACCCCCTGTTGTGGACCTTTTTCCCTCTGGACTCCTCTCAGACTCGGGCTGAGAGGAGTCCCCTCACACCCTCACACCCTTAACCGCAGACAAATCCTACTGTCTCACTAATAAAGCCGCAGAAAGTATCACAGAGTCCTGTCTGCATATTTTGGGTCTGTTCTCTCAGTTAAACATGACAGCTGGAAAGGCCAGTGTATGGAGAAACAAGGGTTCTGCTCATGATTCTAAATATACAAGCATGGTGGAGGTTGTATCATGGCTTGAGCCTGCATGGCTGCTTCTGGAACAGGCTCTGTTATTTTTAATGATGATGTAACTCATAGTAGTAGCTGAATGAATGCAGAAGTCTACACAAACATACTCTGCAAATTTACAGAGAGTTGCATCCAAAATAATTGGAAGGAACTTTATTATGCAGGAATACAATGATCTAAAAACACACTACCACCTCAACAAAGGACTTCATCGGGAAGAAAAGTGGAAAGTTGAGGAGTGGCAAAGTCAATCACCAGATCTTAACTCAGCTAAACGTGCATTTCCCCACTTAAGAGAAAAATTGAAGGAGGAAACCCAGTAAAACAGTTAACAACTGAAAGATGCTGTGCTACATGTAATAAACCTCCGCAGTCACCCTCAAATCAAGTGCAGTTTACAATAAACAATCTAATTAATCATGCTTCCTCTAAAAATGCCTTAGATACTAATGACAGAGGGGTTTTTCACAACAATTTAGAATTGATCTATGAATCATTGATACGATATGTATCGATACATAAAAGTCACAATTTATAAAGAGTACAAATGGCAGCTTGGTTAACTTTCAAAATTAGTATCTGTCTTCTTTGATGACGTATTAGAGTTATATGTCTGTGTTTTAATAATGCAACAGGAAACATATCAAAATGAGTAGTTTTATTCCACAAAGTGAAAGATCTTCACTTTTGTGGGTCACATGTTCTGTAAAACTCAGTTACTGATCCAAACATCACATATGCTGTGCTGCTGTGAACTGTCTCACTGATTATACACACCGCACGCAAAGGTAGATTTGCTGCAATCAAATATTCAGAAGGTTCTTTTCATAGTATTTATACAGAATCTACACTTTATGGGTCGTTTTGGTACAGACAAAAGAGCATGAAATTATACATAACCCTGTAATATGAGCTATTGAGTGCTAGCATTCAAACAGTGTAATAACTGTTGTCTTTGCAGCTTTTCTCCTTTTGCTTCTGGAATGAATCTGAAAGCAAACAAGAGCATTTCTATTCGAAATACACCTTCAGTTTGACTTTATGTTGAGGTTTAACTGTGACTTCACCTTGAAAAAAAACACTTCCTGTGGGGTGAAACGTGTGTGTGTGTGTGTGTGTGTGTGTGTGCATCAGAGAGAGAGAGAGCGAGAGAGAGAGAGAGAGAGAACCTCTAGATCTGCTTTGAAGCTTTTCGTCTTACTGAACAGCCATCTTGATGTAACATATATCTCCTAGTGGAGGCATTCAAAAATTCGATCTATACATTATAAAGCTCTAGAAACACACCTAAAAACAGACTCTCTGAAGAAAATGCACAGCATGGGTGTCCAGGCCGTGCTCAGCATTGTCCTCCTCTTCATTGCTACTGGGAAGGCTGACGATCCTGAAGGTATGGTATCTAACAGTCTTGCATTATTTTCACATACTATTAAATATTAAAACCATTAAGTTCCAACACACTGTTTTGAATTTAGAAAAAACATTCTGTCAAAAAATATAGCATCTTCAAAAAAACTTAAATTTCCTGTATGTTGACAATAGACTCAAACCTCTACATACATTTTATCATTTGCATATATTTTATCTTTGCTGTAGTGTATGAACACATATTTTGATCATAAGATGGCTTTTTGTTATTTATTGTAAGTTATTGAAGGAATTCCTTTTTTAGGAAATTAGTACGATGTGCATAAGACGAGCTGAATCTAAGGAAGCCACCTCAGCTCTCAGATCGTCCTCCTTTCTGTGTAAAAACTAATGTTGAAGACAGGTCTGATTAAATGAGACCCTGCAATGAAGTAAATTCATTTATGTCCTTGTTTTTCAGGTAATATAGCAATCTGGCAGAAAACGGTCACACTGACCTGTCCAGAAAATGGAGTATTTTTTAACTCAAGTGGAGAATTACACACAGGACAATATTATGAGTTTGAATATATTAGAAAAGCCCGATACCGCTGTGAATACCCCTCAGAAGGAAAAACAACAAAATATTATTTCTATGTAGAAGGAAACGGTGAGTAAAAACATCTTTTCATTTTGATGTTGAATTCATGTTTGCAGTTCTCACTGAGCTAACACTTGTTCCATCTATGGTCTTTTACCTTCAGTGTGTGATAACTGCTTTGAGCTCGATGGAGAGCTGTTTCTTCTTGTCATTGTTGCGGATATTCTCGGGACAGCAGTTTTGATAATAATAATCTACAGGTGCACTAAGAAGAAAAACTTAGCTGGACCTCCTCAACCTTCAAAACGTAAGAATTCACTTGGGCAAATGAGGTTATCTCATGTCTCTTGTACACCTTTCCATTCTTGAGAAATTCTGATTTTAGTGACATGAAGTGCTTAGTCACATTTACCCTTTGATCATCTTCCAGCACCTGCTCGCCCAGGAGGCCGGGCTCCAAATGTCCCGTCTCGTGATTATGAGGTATGGAGATATTTGCTTCATTTTCTGCTCTGTTTTGCGAGTAAAATGTGTTGCCATCAATATTATCCCTATTTTTTCCTCCAGAGGAACTTCATGTGTCAGTCAAAGTATTAGATCATCAGTCATAATAAGGTCAAATGGGATCAAAAAGGAATTAAACTCAGATGATATAACATTTAAAAGAACAGTTTCTTTGAGGGAAATACACAATTAAACCACTATAATTTACCTTTTCTATAATTGTGAAGCTGCAGCCACAGTCAAAGAACAGGCGGTAAGTTTAGCTTAGTATAAAGAGGGAAACAGGTAATCCGGTTCTGTGCAAAGCTCAGATCACTGATGGCGGCAAGTTCTGATTTTTAAATCTCCCAGAAGTCAAGAAATGGTCCACTGAGCAAGTGTATTTACCAAAATGCCCGACTCCTGCTTTCGAAGTCACTGCTGAAACTGATTTTTGATGTGTGCTAAAGCCAGTTAAAAAATGATGCTTTTCAATTTTGACAAATCTATTCTAGAATTTATTTGGCATATTTACCTCTCGAGAATTCAGGAACAATGGCTATAATGTTCATAGTTTGTCCATCCATCCATTCAGCCATCTATTTTCTTCCACTTATCTGATATCGGGTCACGGTGACAGCAGGCTAAGCAGGGTATTCCAGATGTCCTTTTCAATCGCAATGCTTTAAGGTTCTTCCTGGGGGATCTCAAGATGCTCCCAGGCATGACAAGATACCGTCGTTATTCTATTCTGGAAAACTCTTTTGTGAAATGTCTTTACTTCTTGCTCTCCTGACATACCCAATGTATCCGCTGATATTGCCTCATATAACAACGCTGGAACATTTCGTTTGGGTGCATTTTAGGATCAAGACCAAGGTCTCAATAATAATGGGTCTAAAACACAAGTTCCCTCCAATAGAGCAAGAAATGGCATTTGAATTACACGTCAGTTATTCTGCGTGTTGTAGCAAAGTATTTTTTTCGCATGTAATTTAATGTTACATAGCACTGAAAAAGGACAGCTCAGTTCCAAGCCTTCTGTAACCATTTTTCATGTTATTTAATGCTATAAAAGGACATGTGGAGTTTTAAAAAATGTGTTATGCACATAAAATGTGCCTGAGATACTCAAATGGTACCCAGCTAGTTAGGTAGCATGGTGTCACAGAGGTTAACTCTGTTGCCTCACAGTAAAAAGGCCTTGGGTTCAAACCTGACTCAGGTCTTTCTGTGGGGAGTTTGTATATTTTCCTTATACATGAGCAGGTGTTGCCTATATTAGCCCAGGATACTCTTTTAAAAGAGAATCTCAAGAGTTTTACTTCCTGGTTAAATACTTCTTAATTTTAAATGCAATTTATGGATTTTTTTCACCAAAAACATAATCTGAGTAACAATTTTGAACCAGTATCTCTTCTAATTCCTTCATTCCCTTCAAAATAAAACTATGTTGTGACTAGAAACGAAGGTGAAACAAAGTGTCTAATTAAAGATCAGTGGGAGAAGGGCCTAACATCGGAATTGGATGGATGGGATGAAGATGTGACTCCTAGCTGTGCAAGGAACAAAAATTTAAAAAACAGATTCTTGTCCACACTTTGTGGTCTTGTCTCCAATTTTGCAAGTACTGGGGAGATAAACACTTTGTCCAAGGTGTTAGAGGAGGAGACCCCTCTAAATCAGCTACCAAAATATGAAATGTAAGGTCCATTTTTACTACATTAGTAGATGTGATGCAGTTATTCACTCATATGTTTTGGTGGGCTTGGGGTGGTTGGTTAAAATCCTTACTATTACATTATTTATGCGTATTGGACTATTAAATGACATTTTGTCTCTCTTTTTAAAGAACTTTTAAAAAATAACCCAACAAAGGAAATGTGAAAGGTGAACTTGGACTGTCTCCAAGTTTGCTGATGCTCCTGGTTTTATAGTTGTTACATCTGCTGAGGAAGTTTGATAGCATGATTACACAAAAAGTTACAGACAGAATGGCATGAAAATACTAGCACTAGCAGGACTTGGCCCACCTTAGAAGTGTTCAACTTTCGGAGTCACTCTGAATCTGGATCCAGTTTATAAAACATAGAAATGTGAGGACTTTTCAGCGTTGGGGGAGGTATGCAGTGTACTGCTCTTGTTGCTGCATGTTCTGATCTGACCTTCCTAAAACAAAACCTTTTTTCTTTTTTCATATTTTGTAGACTCTGAACCCACAAACTCGTGCCCAGGATACTTACTCCACGGTCGTCAACAGGATGGGATAGAAACTATTCAACTAACAGCACCAGGTCACTGATTTAAAGGCTGCACGGATGAAGGAAAAAAGTATCAGTCATGTTCCCAGGAGCATTCAGTGGCTTTTTTCTGTTTTGGATTTGTAGGGTCACCTAAACTAAAAACCAATACAACAAACTTTCTCATTTGCCCCTCAACTTACATAGTAAGTAAAGTTAAGAATTAATTTGTGTAAATAATCAGCTTCTGCTGTCTCACAACTGCATAATAGAGACATTATTTGCGCACGTTATCAAGCCATCTGGGAATTGAGTTGGTGCTGATATTCAGTTGATAAACTAATAGTCTGCTTATTTTCTACTGAACTGATCATAATATCTTGAGATTAGAAGTAACCAGCAAGAAGTGAACAAAAACATGAAAAAAAATCCAAGAAAGGAAAGGTTTAACACTGAAATTTCCAGAATCAACATGTGCGCTTTGTATTTGCTGCGGTGAAATATTAATACCAAAGTTAAGCTATCGCATATACCCAGAGGAAGGGAAGGGGTACCACAAAGGCACACGTAAGTTGATCTGAAAGGGCTGTATAGGGTATATCAAACAACAAAATCAGAATCAGAATCCTTTATTAATCTCAGCGGGAAACTTGCTTGGGTTCCAGACGCTCCATTAGGTATAAATAAATACAGATATGAAAAATAGAACATGAAACTGTATAAACTGTATAAACCTATATGAAAAAATTTTTCAGATCCAATACTGTAGACCACTTTAAATATAATAGTTCAATAGACCTAAACATATGCATATCAGGACAAATTAATAAATAAAAAAGTGAAAAATGAATTTAGTTTTTCCTTGCGCTCATAAGCACTCCTTGTACAGTTTATTAATAGGTCTGTGTTTGTTTTTATGATGCCTCTAATATTCATGTTTCGCTTTGTTTAAAGTACATTTTTATGTGTTTGTGCTAGGAAATAATGTAGTTGCAGAATATGTTCTTAAGGCATAGTTAGTGTAATAATGATAAAAATACAAATGAATTGGCATTTACGTGGCAGACATGGTAGATGTGTTGTATTGGATCACATTAGTTTGTATAAGTGTACCTGATAATGTGGATACCAAGTATGTATATTGATATGGTATTTTGAGTATTCTTACCTTTTCATGTAAACTTTTAGCAGAAAATACTGTAAATTTCAGCAATATGGTGAATAAAAATGCCATTATTTCAAATAGACGTGTTTGTCGTGTGTATGAATATATATATATATATATATATATATATATATATATATATATGTGTGTGTGTGTGTGTGTGTATTATCACTTCACTTTCAAAGTACAGGCTTAGACTACTCAAAAGCAGAATTGGACACAGACCTTTTAACTTTAAGACTTTACTCCCGTGTCACCACCCTTTTCCACTATCAGTTCGACATGGGATTAAAATTGTGGTTGCTCTAATTCATACTGTGGAACAGGTTTTGTGAGCAATTGGTGGAACTGATTAGTCATGAAAACATACTGTACTGCATGGCTCTTATACATACAAGACTGTTATTGCATTTGTAAAACAGGATCATTTAGTTCATATGCTGGTTGGAAAGGGTCTTAGATTACCCACTATTTGTACCACACTACACAGAGTCGAGTCACATGCGCCTCTGTTTATTCCAAATGAGTTTATTGCAAAGGAGCTCCTCCGCTTCATATATCATTACTTGGTGTTCCAGTTTCAAGGCGTGTTTTCAGCTGGTTTCTTCTCCAAGGCAGCTGGAGGTCCTTGTGCAAACCATACCATGCAGACCTCAAGTAAAGCGTTGTAAATGGGGCCATGGCTACAGAGAGAGACAAGTGGTACATATAGACCATAGAGCAGGGAGTCATTGTGTTCTGCCAAGCTAAGGACACCCTGCAATATCTGCAGCTTGGTAGATCCTTACAGTGCTGCTTCAATGGTTGGCTGGACAGGTGCAGTTTTCATTTTTGGTTCCACAAACAGAACTGCAAAGCAGAAGCATGTTTGTCTTATATTCTTATAGATCAGGCAAAAAAAAAAAAAAAAGGTTAATCAGGAGGAATAAAATAACTGGAATAGGGTGTACAGATGTTAAAATTATACTGAAGAGCCTGGTGGCAAACTCATGTCAGAATAGAGTGTACGAACTACTGTATAAGATGGTGAACTCTACTAAGTAATTTACTTCAACTTCCCCTTGATCAGCCAGATTACTCAGGCCACCCCTTTAAAAAGGGAGACAGGAACAAGCAGAGAAATAGACAGAGGTGAGAGTTGGAACTGGGAAGTCATGGAGTCTGGCATAGAGGAGTACTAAGGCATTATGCTGAGGGAGCATGGATAGAAGCTGAGGTAGTTATCAGCAAAGCAGAAAAAGGACAGGGTGCATTCCGCAGCTCTGTTAAATGACTTTTGGTACCATTTTATGTTTAGAGGCTGTGCTGGTGGCAAAGATTTTTATTGCACAAAGACTTTCTGCTCCTAGTTTTAGTCGCCATTGGCAACAAGCCCCGCAGCCGGCTTTGTTTTAAAAAAAAGCATCTGTGTCTGAACTTTTGTACCTTGTTAACTTTGTTTTTTTATACCCAGGCTTGTTTATTGGCTTTGATCATTTTTATTTTTGCTAGTATTTACATTTTAGGTTTTACTAATTATATTTTTTATTGTTTTGGTAAATAAACTAATTGCTTAACATTAAACAGTTTTACCCTCGGATTAATAAAGTATTTCGATTCTGATTCTGATGATTATAGTGATCCTTGAAATTCTCTGGTTTTCTTTTTCTGGCCGCTCTCCTCCTAAATATGTATTAAAATAGATAAATAAAAAATTACAGGATGGAGTAAAATAAAAGCATGCAAGCCAACCTCCCCAAAAACTAACTACTAAAACCAAACAAATAAAACACAGCATAAAACAATACATTTAACCCACAGGGGCCCACAAGCCAGTGTACTCCTAGTGCTGGTCCCAAGCCCGGGTAAATAGAGAGGCTTGCATCAGGAAGGGCATCCAGCATAAAATCTTTTCTAAATCAAATATGATTCATATATATGATTCATAATACAACTGCCACACTGGATCATTCATGGCCAAGGTTAACAACGACCACCTCTGGTGCCGTTTAAATGTAGGGACTATGACTGGTAAAGGGAGAGAGCTGGCTGATATGATGGAGAGAAGGAAGGTAGATATTTTGTGTGTGTAAGAGACCAGGTGGAGGGGAAATAAGGCCAGAAACATTGGAGGTGGATTCAAACTGTTCTACCATAGTGTTGATAGGAAGAGAAATGGAGTAATCTTGAAAGAAGAGTGTGTGAAGAGTGTTCTGGAGGTGACGAGAGTGTCAGACAAAATTATGATTTTGAGGCTGGAAACTGAAGGTGTGATGCTGAATGTTGTTAGTGCATATGCTCCACAAGTTGGATGCAAGTTAGAAGAGAAAGAGCAATTCTGGAGTAATTTGGATGAAGTGGTAGAGAGTATTCCCGTAGGTGAACTTTTAGTTGTTGTTGTCTATCGCCCGCCTATTGCTTATTCAGAGTTTTTATATGAATTCTCTGACTTTTTATCCAATTTAGTGCTCAGTTCAGACAAAATAATGATAGGTGATTTCAACATTCATGTAGATGTTGAAAATGACAGCCTGAACACTGCATTTCATTCATTATTAGACTCAATTGGCTTCTCACAAAATGTGAATGAACCAACTCATCGTTTCAATCACACTCTTGATCTTATTCTGACATATGGCATAGTAACTGAACATTTAATAGTATCTCCTGAAAATCCCCTTTTGTCTGACCATTTCTTAATAACATTTGAGTTTACAATAATGAACTACACAGCGCGGGGGAAACATTTTCACTATAGCAGATGTTTATCGGACAGTGCTGTAACTAAATTTAAAGAAATGATTCTACC
>VUQH01012370.1:8683-20235 GCA_015106775.1 Etroplus canarensis
AAAAAAGGAAAAAAACAAGCCAACAAACAGAGAGAGAGAGAGAGAGAGAGAGAGAGAGAGAGAGAGAGAGAGAGAGAGAGAGAGCGAGAAAGAGGAAGAGGAGAGATGGGCAGAGAGGGCGAGTCAGCACCTGGAGGACAGGGGACCATGACAATTTCAAGTTGTTTGTTATCAAGAATGAGGCATTTTAAAAAAATGAATTAACATTTGAATATCAACAACTGAGGTATTTAATTTGAGAAGGTAGGTTTTTGAAATTCATTTCTGCCTATAACAGTTCTGTAGTCTAGATCCTAAGGGAGAAGTGAATGAAAAGAGAGCTGAAAATATTTGTGTTGACTTTAAAAAAAGCACTTGAAATCCAAACATCTAAACTCTAAAAACTTTTGACTTTTACCTTCATCATTTAAAACATTAAGACCATCAGACTTCCATAATCTGATGGGTGTAGTGACTGATATACTGATATCTCTGTTATTCTTGTCATATTTGCCTGAAAATGTTCATATTTTTTACATAACAAGCAGCATTGACAAGCCAGAAATATAAAGACTTTATTTTGTTACATGCATCATGTGCACTGATATTTCTTGTTTTTACATCTACATCTAAGAAAACTGTGAGTGGAGCTTCCATGATTTTTGGCATACACTGCATATACTGCATATACTGCAGTCAGACAATGTGCCAGTTGTGTTGAAACAGCTGTGCAGAAGCTGATTGAAATTCACCAGTGATAGCAGAAAATTTGCTCATCACACTGCAGCAGCATGAAAATCTCTAATATAAAAATCTATTGCCTAATTAACTGTCTTACTTGAATTAATGAAGTAGGTTGAAAAATATTTTTAAAGGGGCATGGCAGTATTCAGACTTGTAAAGAATAACAGGGTTATTTTTTTCCTGAAACATATTTTTCATATATTTACCAAGTTCCATTGCTCCTAAGATCTGCCAAGCAGAGAAAAAGGTGTTTTGTTAAACTTTTAAAGTGGATTGTTCTGGTTGACTGAGTTTCAGTAAACTCCCTGTAATATGTACAAAAGTGACTCTTTCTCCACAAATATAAACAAGACCAGAGTAAATGCAGAACTTTTTTTATGCCAAACAGGACTGCCTCTCAGACTATTACAGCTAATGGCAGCTTTTATGGGTTTTTGAAATGCCCTGAAGTCTTATTAGCTTCCCAGTGAATTTTCCATCCTGTGGTTTAGTTTTACTCTTCACTGGCAGAGACACAGATAGTAAGTTTACAAAGTTCCAGCGGATTCATTTATTGTTTAATCCCTCCCTGAGGAGACAGGTGTCAGCCTGGATCTTATCGGCTCTTGCATAATGAGAAAAAATGATGGAGCTGGGCTGGATCCTGCAAAGGTCACACGATCACACCCTTTTACAGAAACAAATGGAATTAATGAAAGCAGTTTGTCTGGACTCCTTCTCTATGTTGCACGCCTTCAGCCCCTCATTATTCTCTCTTCCTCTCTGTCCTTGTCACACACTGCATTTCACTGTCAGTGCCTCACCTCACCAGATCGTTTAGCCATGCAACTTTTACAATCAAATCCAGCACATTGCCATATCTATAAGCTGTTTCAGCAGTGTCTTTTTCCCAGCTGAGTTTCATAAAATCATTTTAATAAAGCTAGACATCATCTTGGAGGGGACAAAAAATGAAATCAAGAGGTTTGTATACCAGGGAAAAAAAGACAACAATAAAACGTACCACAGAAATGGAACATGATTGGATTATTTCCTGCAAATGTATTCTCACAGTGGGGTAAGATATTGCAGTCTCTAATATAAACAAGAATTCGGCAAAGTTTGAACTGCTGGGTGGAAAACTGCAGATGGGTAAAGAACAAAGGTAGCAAACAGCTTTGAGGCAGTAGAGAGGGCATGACAGCTCAAACAATGTATTTCCTGCCCAGAGTTTTTCATCTAATGTACTGCATTCTTAAAGGTGTAGCAAACGAGACTGACAGAAGTGGCTGACATGGATAGTGAGCGCATCAGGGTCGGTGTAGCACAGAGACTCACAATTCGGTGCTTATCGAATTTCCCTGTGGTCCAGCATGAAAAGAATGTACACCTAGCGTAGCGTGAGTTTTTCTTAGCATGTGGTAGCCTTCCTCCACAGATCAAAAGATTGAGTCCAAGCCCAGACAGAGGGACAGAGAGAAGCCTCGAGGCCATGCCACCCTCAAGCTGTTTGCTAGATAGGAATCAGATACTAAGGTTTTCTCAATGGGCTCTGCACTGTTATCATCCATGCACAATGAATACGCTGTCTTACAGAAGATTATTTAAACTGAAAAAGGCAGGGTATCAGAGTGAAGGTTTTTCACTGGATTTCTGCAAAAGATTTAGAAAAAAGGAGAAAGCCTAACGACTCTAAAGAGTTGAATCATCCAGTCGATATTCTGGGATTTCACCTGGGGGGGTCTTCTGCCGTTGTGTTTTGCACTACTGACTCACAGTGTGTGTATGGAACACTGCTAAGTTTAGACTTGTGTATGTTTTCTTCACAAACGAATCTAGTTGGTAATTGGCAGATGCAAGGGGTGAAATATTGACTGTGTTTGTGCGTGCGTGCAAATGTATTTGTGTGTCAGTGTCTCTGTATGTGTGTGTGTGTGTGTGCATGTGTGTGTGTGTGTGTGCGTGTTTTTGGCTGCTATCCTGGTTTCATCTCAGTGTGCTACCAAGGAGACATAAGCCACTTCCATCTGCCTCATGTTCCAAGTTTCTTTGTGTTCCTAATAAAAGACAGGAAGTTGAGTTTAAATCAAATTTCTATCAGCACACCGTTTTCTAATTAAAGGATAGTGACAAGAAGAGAAGAGAACTTTCTCTCAACTTCACTGACTGACATATCATGGCAGTCAAGACCACAAAACCAGACTGTAAACTGATGAGTATACATACTGATCATATTAGACGTGTCTGACAACATGAACTAATATTTAGATAGTTTCTTTAGTTGTACTTCTGTGCTGTGCAGGATTTTCAATCATTTGAGTTGACTTTTTGGACTGCCAGGGCCATAAGCATTTGGATATTAACATAATTTTTTTCATTTTTTTCTGTACACCATCAAAACGACTTTCAGTTGTAATTTAGGATATTTGGCAAATGAATTGCATTAACTTTTAGGAAATTACAGCCATTTTTTCCTGATGTTCCCCATTTTTACAGGCTCAAAAGTGATGAAACAAACTAACAAAATCTTTCTTTTTTTAAATACATGGATGGGAATCCTTTGGAGTCAATGACTGCCTAAAGTCAAGAACCCATATACATCACCAAATGCTGTGTTTTCTCCTTTGAGATGCTCTGTCAAGCCTTTACTGCAGCTGAATTCAGTTGCTGCTTGTTTGTGGGTCTCTCTGCCTTCAGTTTTGTCTTCAGTAATTGAAAAGCTGCTCTATTGGATTAAGATCAGGTGACTGACTGGGCTATTGAAGAATATCAATTTTTTGCCCTTTGAAACTCTTGGGTTGCTTTTGCAGTATGCTTTGGGTTATTATGTGTTTGCACTGTGAAGCACTGTTTAATCAGTTTTACAGCATTTGGCTGAATTTGAGCAGAGAGTATAGCCTTGTACACTTCAGAATTCATCCTCCTACTTTGTCTTGTGTTTCTATCTGCCTTGTGTAGCGCAGTAGTTCAACAAGCAAGTGGGAGCATTCATTGGGTGGTTTTATAGTTAAGTTGGTAATCACAAAAAAATTGGCTTCAGCAATTTAATATTAGTAATTTTTACATTTAAATCCTTCAGTGCAAATGATGTATCAAATAGTTTAAGTGATATATATGTGTACATCAACATATTATGAGTCAAACGAGTGAAAACTTTAACTGAACTATAAAAAGGAGTAAGTGGTAACATGAAGAGCCATTTGTGAGCCAAAAGAGCCGGCTCTTTTAAAAGAGTTGAAATTCCCATTACCAATAATGATGTAACTACTTCCTCGAGAGTATTCTTGACTCCTTGAGATGCGGTGAAGGGGTTTTTCCTAATTTAAGTAAAGAATTCTGCAATTGTTCACTTAAGCTGTTTTCTGCGGTCTTCCAGGCCTTTTTGTGTTGCTGAGCTGGCCATTGCATTCTTTCTTTAAAAAATATGGACCAGATTGTTGTTTTAACCACTCTTAAAGCTTGTTGCTTTCTCTCTGATAGGTTTATTTTGGTTTTTCTGCTTAATAGTGGCCTTCTTCACTTGCAACCACATCTTTTTGGACCTCATATTGAGTGTTTCAGTGAACAGTTATCAAATGCTAGTCCAACACTTGGAATCACCTCCAGATCTTTTATCTGCTTAATTTGTCATGGAATAATGAGGGAACAGGCCTCACCTGGCCATGAAACTGCTTGGCTGTAATTCCTAAACAGTTAATGCCATACTTTTGTTAAACCACTTTAAATAAAGAAATTCAATCACGTTGTCTGTTTGATTTAAAATCTCCTATAGTAGTGTACAGAGGCAAAATCCTAAAAATTGTGCCATTGTCTAAATACTTAAGGACTTAACTGTATGTCTGAAATTTTATGCTAAGTATACAAAGACCATTGGCCCATAGTCATATGAAAATAAATTTACTGTGTACAGTAAAGCATAGAAATGAAAATTTATTTGAAACAGAACAGGCTAATATTTATTTATAGCTTAACACTCTCTTTAAACTCTTTACTATATCCTCTTTTTGGCAGTTGAGATGAATACAGAACAGTATATTTATATTAACAATAAGAAAAAGTTTTCCGGTGGTTTACGTGACTTGATGGTTTAACTCACATAACTCCTGTTGTAGAGTCAGTTCTGCCTTAGTGTCTTTTGAGAGTCAGACTACATTTCAGGGTAGGTGGGTTTTACAACTTAACCGGACAGTGGGGTAATTTCTGTGGTAATAAAATCAAGGCAGAATCTGCAGGCTACATCTGTGAATCACTGGTGAAGTTCTAGTGGTGGTCCCTCCATGAGTGGGTTCAACAGGCACTGGGGTTTTTACAGTGGAAATGTGCAGAGCTGGTTCTAGGCTGGGCCTTGGCCCAGGCACCGCTGTAGTGAAAAAGAGAAATATGAAAGTAACACTGGTAGTGTGGACACAAGACTAACTTCATGTCTTCAATATCTGATGTAAAATGCTGCAAGCCACATCCTGTTACTCTCTTGAGTGTTGCTATAGTGGTTATATATTCAGCTGCCTTCCTGAACAGGTTTTAATATTCAGTAAAAATATGTGATCATATTAAATTCTGTTGTTATTTCCCTCTTGAGGCACCAAAAGAAAAGCACTAGTCACTGATCAAATAAACAAACCAAACAAATGAATCAAGTCAGGGTCAGGGTTAAGGTTTGGATTGGGGTTTGTCCAATTAAGATGTCTAGATAGATTAAAATTCTACATCTTGAGCATTAAAAATTATCTTGCAATAAAATGTGCACTAAAAGATCATAAAATATCATTCAGACTTCAGCTAAGGAAACTATCTCTGGTGTGATCAAGGTGCTATTAACAGACACAATTTCTGTGATAATTCTCCAGTTTCACAGATGTTCAGTGAAGGGAAAAACCTGCTGAACTGTATCAATTTTTATATTTAGAAATGCTTCTGTTTCCATTTAGCCAGATATGTAATGTTTTAAGGAAAGCCTGAAAGCCTTGTTTCTCCCAAACTTCACAACTCTCATGCTGGTGGTTCTCTCCACAACATATGTAATCAACAGCTGGATGCAACAGGTTCAAACCTTCCGTACCTGGTGCTTGTTTATGGCCAGACGTGGGAAGTTACAGGAGGGAAACACATCATTACTGACCTTCTTAAAATCAAGTCAAGCCACTAAGGTGGGAAAACCATGGTTGTCTCAAGTAAATGACTTGACTTTTTTCACCGCAAACTTTTAATTGAGATAATTTAAGCTGCTCATACTACTCTACTGGTCTACTAAAACTGAATGTTTTGTGCATTTTCCTAATTAAATTTAATAACATTTAATTTGTCAATTATCTCACTTGATAATCAAGTTCTCACTTTATTGTTCCTTGTGAGCAAAGAACCCAAGGTCCAGACCTGTGTACAATATCACAATTTTAATGAGGTAAGAGCCAAATTTAGCTAGAAATAGAAATTCTCACAATGAAGAACAGAGTGATACCTAACAGTGTAATGGTGTGTCACAGTGGAAGAAGTGAAGGGAATGATCACTAAAGGGGCCTCTTATAAAAATGGATTGATTATAGAATCCACTGGGAATACTGGGATAAACTAAAGTATAACCATTTACTGTATTATTTAGCAGCATACAACAAAAAGGCTTTCAGGGCTGTGAGGGGCCATTTTAGCACTGATAAATATTTAGAAAGTTAAAGTGATTGACAGCCACAGTTTTGGATTGGATTACAAATAAATATTTACTTGGGTGACTTTTGCTGACCTGTTGTCATGTGAAAAGTGTGGTGCAAACTGACTTGATATGTTAATTGGACGTAAGTCCACTTCAAATGTAGCCACTGAGATATTCAAGAAATCATTTTACTACAGTCCCTAACTCACTAGACACTATAACCATGTCAGTGCTGATTTTCACAGAGCAACTCCTTTTAAAACTTTCAGTCATGAGGCCCAAAATGTACAGACTTTAACACGATTTCTTTTGCTTTCTTTTCTTTTGGCCCTATCAGCAGTTTTGTGTAAACTGAATGGTCACTAAAAGCTGTTTTGTATTGGACTAAATCTTTTCTTGAAGAGAGGGACTGAGTCACAGTCCTAATAACAATCATTTGCAAAATATGTAGCTTTTAGCATCTTTCAGAGGAACTAATGGGAACTTTGCTTGGCAAACTTTGCCAAATCTGCACCTTTAACAATTTAATTTCACGAGGTTTCCTTGATAAAAACACAAATCACTAAGATTTGGGCAATATTTAGAGGATGAATAATAATTTGACTGAAATGCAGCAGTACTGGTGTTTTTCCTTATACTGTTCCTGCTGTGTGTTTTGTGATTCTGTCCCTAAGATTAAGGTTCTCAAGTAATGTCACTGATCATTAAATGCACAAGAAAGGCAAACAAAATGTTAAATATGTACCAAAGTAGTCAAATTGGGATTCAGACCCCTGAGGTAAAAGATGTGAAAATTTTAGTGCTACGCATCACTACTAAAATCAGATCTGCAGGTGCATTTGAAATAGAGCCACATATTGACTTTTAAAAATTACCCAATTTTCCCTGGTGGTTGTGTGAATTAGCATAACCAAAGGTGGTCTGACAGAACCTGAAGGGCCAAAAAGACTTTTGTGGTGCTTTGTAGTGGCGTTACAGTAAATTAGAGGGTACATCCAGAAGTATGAATGATGGACCTTTCAATTGACCTTATCTTCCTTAGTAAAATTTTGGGGGGGGGGATGGTACCTTGGATGTTTGGATGTTTTAATATTCATTATTCATTTATAAAGGCTAAATTCTTACCTGGTATTTAGATGGAACAAAAAGCACCATCTTGGACAATTTGTAATTACCCCAATCTGAAATGGCAAAGGAGGCCCAGTAGGTTCATAAAAAATAATTAAGCAACATAACAAAAACAAGAAGCATTTTACTTTGCACTTCAACGTAGTTAATGCCATTATGGAGGAGTAGCTTTATCACAGATCCCATAACACCACAGGGAGTGTTTCCATGTTTTAATCAGGTGCTAAGTGGCTTCAGCTCAACCGTTCATGGTTGTACCTGCAAAGAGCTTTGGCTGCTGTCTAATGAGGAATCACATTTAGCTCTGCCTCCGAGTGTGAATATCAAACACATCTCAAAGTATCTCTCTCACTCTCTTTTTTCTCTTCTTGTCACCCCTTCCTGCTTTAGGCCTAAAGGCTTTCATTTCTGATGATGGTCCTGTGAAAAGACAGACTGGAATCGCCTGACTGTGTGCTGCCGCATGTGTGTACAATGGCTTCAGCAAAGCTGTTCAGATAAGCACAAGTGTGTTTGCGACTGTTTTGACTCAAGAAGAATACGAGAAGCATCTAGATAATTGTTCTGTCTTTGTGTGGAAGAAATGAAATTAGATTTGTGCTAAAAATTGGGTCTTATTACTCAGAAAGTAAATCCAGCTTCTTAGAAGAATCATAATTAATCATCATCTCAACACGGTGTTCTTCAAAATGTGTTTTTCCCTCAGTGTTCAGATTATAGATTATGAATTGAAGACCATTCTGGGAACTGTTAACAAAACCAGTCTGAATGTAATTTATGGTTATCAAGCAGGTATAATTTTAACTCTTCAGGGTAAATATTGCTCGCTACATAAATATTACTGGATTTAAAAAAAATTGCAAAAGTAAATCAAATATCGTCTTTCCTTTAAATTATACAAATTCAAGGCACAGGAACATCGGATTAAAATGCATCACGCATGAGCAGGTGTCATCAGATCTTGTGTCATCATACCTGGGTCTTTTCCATACTGATAAGTCAATTTGTGTTTCCTACATGTGTAACAACAAGATAATTGAGCAGGTTCCGGATAACCTTTGCTAAACAGCAATGTGTTTGGTAATGATGATGTCGACACAATAACCTCTGCTGATATGCAGGCCAGATGGCCAGCCAAGTTGCCCTTTCAGAACCCTGCTATGCTCGGTAAGAGATAGTGACAGCCCCTCTCTCTCTCTCTCTCTCTCTCTCTGTGTGTGTGTGTGTGCACCTATAATAGCAACACATGTAATTCATAGCAGGTAAAGTAGAATAACGCCATACCACATCATATCACTGCTTACAGGAAAAGTGCTGCAGATCTATATTCCTTAATGGTCTTGATATTAGTCCCATAAAAATATCAAGACAGACTGGATACTGTATAAAAGATGTAAATAACCTCCAGGGCTGAAAAAGTAAAGCCAGTGGATAATCAGAATCAGAATACTTTATTAATCCCAGGGGGAAACTGCTGAATTGTCTTAAACCTGGGTTCTATCTTTGGAAGCTTCTTTTTCTGGTTGCAAAAAGAAGTCTGATTGTGTAAAAGAAATTTACCCCATTTTTAACGCCATTTATGACCTCAGTGAACACTTTCCTAATGAGTGTACAGTCACAATTTCTGGTTTCAAGTCTTATATTTATAAGCTTATCAAAAATGCAAGTCTTATCAAAATATGAAAAACTATGTCAATTTTCTTAAATGCTTATGCAATTCAGGATCACAAGGTGGCTGGAGTCTATCCTAGTTTTAATAGGGAAAAAGGCAGGGCAAACCCTGCACAGGCTCCCAGTTTTTCATAGAGAGACAGACAACCATTCACACCTACAGTCAGTTAACCCAACATTCAGTCATCTCATTGTGGGATATAACCAGACTACCCAGAGAGAACCCATACAGTCACAGGAAGAACGTGCTACCTCCACACAGAAAGGCCCCTGCCAGCCAGTGGATTTGAACTCAGAACCTTCTTACTGTGAGGCAACAGTACTAAGCACTGTCACACCATGCCACCCTCAAACAATTCATTTTGTAAATTATGATGCCATCTAGAGTAAAATAGACAATAAAGCAGGTGTGTGTGGGGTGATCTTTAAATGGACAAGTGTCACAGTTCACAGAGGACTCAGAATGCAGGCCACAGGTAAGTACGTTCCCAAGGTTTTAATGAACAGTGTAACAAATTTATAACAATCAGGAATGTGCAGCTAGTAAGAGGTAAGTGTGGCTTGTTGTAGGTAGCTGGGTACAGGTACAGTAAGCATGTGCACACAGGTGAGGGTCTATCATAATCACCTGTGTGTGCATGGTCAGGGGATTCCAAGCAGTTTCTTCCAATGAGAGGGCCCACAAGTTTTTCTTAGATCTGGAGGGGGTGTGAGAGGGTGTGTCAGGCAGGCACACAGATGACGACCTAGGAGAGAAGTTAATCTGGAAGTGAGCGGAGAGTCAGCCAGGGTTATATACTGCTGGTAAGTGGTAGTGATGAACAGGTGCGCCTGCTGGACTCCTCCCAAGCCACGCCCACTCCTGAAATTAGGTCACAGTTAATGCACAGTCACACCCACATCCACACTAGATAGAAAAAGAAACGACAGAGCAAATAAGAAGAGGAAAAACTAGTAGGTGGGTCAGCAACTGAAGGACAAGGAGTCACTACCTTGTGAATATGTAATGTCCTGAAAACCAGTCAACCAAGCAAACAAAACAGAAGTCCACTTACAGATGGGTGACAGTGGTTAGTTTTGTATTTTATATACAGTCTATGATTGAAACCAATGCATTATTTGGTCTTTGGTGTTTTCTGAAAGAGGTGTCACCCTAGATTTTAAATCTTATTTAAGCAGGAATAAAGTATAGTGTATTTACTGGGGACTGTTTTTTACTGTAGAGTACGACTGTGAGAAGACTAACAACAGCATTGAGAAAACAAAAGTGTGGATTGCAGGGTTGTTCAAGAAAACAAAATAATCCAACCGGCTCAGTGTTTGCTGCAATGCCATGTGACAAGTTGTTATATTAGTATGTACATGTTTCCTTGCATGCAATATAGTAAAGAAAGAAATCTAACAAGGTAATTGTCCAGAGTTGTAAAATCTTAAAATCTTGGTTTTTTATGTTTGTGGTGATTTCAGGCTGAATATTAATCATACACATTTGGTTTGCTAGTGAGTGTTTGCAGCAGCAGAACAATATACCGTATGTGAAATTAATCAACTACGCAGGGCATGTACATGCTAATGAATGAGAGTGTCACCAAGTACAACAGTGTGACTTACTGATGCGTTTTTAATACTTACTGAACAACAACGGAAGAATGCCACTGAGGAATTATCTGTGCTAGGTTTTTGCTGCACAGACATTACTTATTAGAATAATTAATTCATTGTTGGTTTGGTCTTCTTCTCAGGTTGGCGACCAGTAAGAAAGACCCAAAATTTCTACTGTCATATCAATTAGTATTGTCATGGTTATTGTTTTCCTTGTAAATTATTAATTTTGATGTAATGGAACAATCTATTTTAGAGGTGAATGCATACCACAGAGTATGATAAAGACAGAAAAAAGGAGAACAGGGAGAAATCTTCTATTTCTGTGGGATTCAGGGGACATACCCAAGCTGTGTGTGCAGGTGAGGTGAAATCTGGAAAGCTCGTTGGGTACTTAACTTGTCAAAGTAATCCAGGTCCACCCCTAAGGGGAAGCTGGCTACTGGCATTTTTCCTGCAATTTGTTATGAGAGTGAGTTTACATTTTGATTTAATAAGACCCACAGGTATAGCCCCAAACAAGAATCAATCATGAAGCTGGAACAAATGAGCCTCTGGCCAGCAGAGAACTGGTTGAGTGGCTGGGATCAGAACAGTGAGCACTAACTCACTCATTCTATTTCCCTTTCTCTCTCCTTTTCCCTCTTTTTCCTTCTTCTTTTACACACACACACACACACACACACACACACACACACACACACACACACACACACACACACATACCCCATATATCCCCAGGTACTTGTAGCTGTCCTCTATGTCTGCAATGTTGCCTTCTGGTAGTTTGATCCCCTCAGTT